>JAATHB010000176.1:0-87359 GCA_014822075.1 Fusarium buharicum | reverse complement strand
GGCCTTCTTGATACCCTCACCAACTTCGCGCTGGTTCTGGTAGATCTTGGCAAGATCGAGGTGGCGGTAGCCAGCCTTGAGGGCCTCGTAGACACCGTTGCCGACCTCGCCGGGGGCGGCCTGCCAGGTGCCGTAGCCGATCTGGGGAATCTTGTAGCCCGAGTTGAGGGTGACGGTTCGGCCGAAAGACATGATTGCGATGTTTTTGTGGTGAAGAAAGGTGTTGGTGTTTTGTGAGGAGAAGGTTGAGAATGGAGAGAGAAAGAGGAAAGGAAAGCTCGAGTAGAGGGGGCAGCAGGCGGTGGTGATTTATAACGAGAATTGCGCAAGTTGCGGTAACCGCCAGGACGCCAACTGAGTAGGACCCATCCCACGTCGACATTCATTCAATATCCACATCTCTATGTATGTACATCGATCGTTGGCTTGTGCTTGCACGTCAAGAACCCTGGTGGTGACGGTGACGGTGACGGCCTCTACGTACCATGATGATCCAGGTACACATGATCCAAATCTGGCAGCTCCGACTCCTCTACAAAGAAACTGATTCGTCAACCAAGGTCACTATCGAGAAGCTTCTACAAAAAACACCAACCGTTTAAACTGCCGTGCCTATCACCAACTCGAGAGACAACACCAACAGCTCAAGAGCCCCACGTCAAGCTCCTTAGCTCCCCGCTGTTTATTCTCCTCGAATGAGATCATTGCCCCATAGAAAGGAGAAATGGGGCTAGAAAAGGCCGCATTTCCTAGCGCTATCTCATGGTCATGTTGCGATACGCCTGAGAATGATATCAGCAATTTTTGGTACCCGTGGGGTGAAGCCTCGTAGCCCCTCAGTCCAAGTTTGTTTTACCCCGAGTCAGGTTTAGGAAAAAATCTGCTTTGCCGCTAGTAACAGAGAATCTGAAGCGTTCATTGGTACGGCTAGAATTTGGGGATTGTCTAGCTAGAAAAAAAAGTCTGGAGAAGATGGACTTTGTTGTCGGGGGCGCTATTGTTTTGTCATGAGGGGGAGGGGTCAAAAGGCCAAGGCGACATTTGACAACTCATGATGTCTTTGCTTCGGATGAAAGATTGAGCGATTAGGTCATGTTGACTCTTAATTTCTACAACACCTCTATTATCAAGTTTTTTCAGGAACAATCTCCTGATGAGGTGCGTTTATAGATTCATGATGGCATCAAATGGTCACCAGAAGCATCCCTGTGCCTTAATCCCGCATATGCTCTGCAGCCACTACGTTGTCATGGTGGCCGTTTATTCAGCCGCATGTATGATCGCGATCTGGCAGGCGGACGCAAGATTATCAAATCTACATGCTATATATCATAATCGTCCCTACCAAACACTTATCTCAACCTCTTTTCACTCGCTGGCTTTGACAGATGATGCAAGAGATGAGTGTTCAGCTGCTACTTCTGTTCGTCTAATCATAACTCAATGGACGAGTACAACCAATATGACTTTCGGTACATCGCTTTTTAAATACCAAGGCAGCAAGGTTAGCATAGAGTTATCAGGCGTCTCGGCACGAATAGTCGGGAGACTGCCATCCCTACAGGCAACCGTCATCTATCTTACATACCTTCTAGTAAACAATTATTTTTCTTCTTCTCAGAAACCGCAAAACAACTGAGTAAAGTCAAACGTCTACATGCCATACGCGAGCAAAACTTATACATATATGAATATAACACCCTATTATCTCAAAACTTCAACCAAAGTTACCAAACACTTGCAACAATGCATCGCATCCATGTTAGCCTATTCCTAGCCAATACCGACTGTCCCTCAACGCCCCGTCATTCTAAAAATCAGTATCATAACCATACATGACTACCTTCATTTCCTTCGATACCACTGCTTCAAAACCTCATATGTGAAGCCCCTATGGTCCAGAAACTCTTTCCATTTCTTCATCGTGACGGGACTTACTTTGCCATTCTTCCCCTGACTGCCACCGTGAGGATGATCCAGAGAGAAAGCTTCTACCACCTCTGGTGGCCATCGACAAGCCGCCGTCCTGATAAAGGTGTGGCGGGAGCCCAGATTCTTAGAATTCGACTTCTTGAATCCAATATTGAACACCGCGTTCTCGACCTGATCCCACCTCACCGGCGTCAACTTCTCTTTTCCCTTTCTCTTGCTTACTTTCGTTGCGTATACGACCTCTCCTAGGAGGATCCGTGTCAATGTATCCCAGCAATTCTTGTTGAGTACTCCTTGCAGTAGCCCATCTGGTGCAGTAGGGGCTACCTTCTGGGGACGAGAAACCTGTCGAGGGGGTGGTACTGGAGGGAGTGGCTGCTGTGGGTGAGGTCGAGACTGAGGCTCAATATTAAGCTGCTGCACAGCTTCTTGAACGGCCCCAGCATCGCCATTCGCCCTGAGGAGGTGTTGCTCCATACAAGTCTCCGTCGGAGGACTTTGACTCACCCGAAGACTCAACTTGTACCTCTAAAGCACTCAGCTCAGGACTGAGCTGCTTGAATCGCCGGCGATGTGCCTCCTTTTTACGCCTCCTCGCATCACGCCACATCTTGAGCTGATAGTTCTGACGGTCTCCCAGCAGCTTATCTCTCTTCAACCAGTCGGCCAGAGGTTCGTCAAACGACTGGTCTATGACAGGGTTTTTATTCCAAGCATTTTTCAACTCTTTCATGTACTTCTTTGTCTTTTCTGTGACGGTTTTCCTGAGCGCTTTCCAGGCTTCAGAGTTCGCTCTTCTTTCCTCCTGGTCCAACTTGGCATCGAAATCTCACGGACCTTCTTGGGGATTAAATGGCCACTGGTCCTTTCTGATCCCCATGTGTTCTGCCAAGCGTTGTAAAACAGCCTCTGGGGCTGGAAAAAGGGATTTTCGATTCGTCGGGTAGATGAGCTGGTGCAAGAGAGATGATCCAAAGCGCTTAATGTCGCCCTTCGCCTTACCAAAGCTTTCTGTCGGGTCAGCTTTGATCATGCCCTGCATCTCATCAAGAAAGTGAAAGATGCGCGTGATCCGCTTCTGTGGGACGCAATTTTCATCAAATGCAAACCTGTCAAGCTCGAAAAAGTCGAGAGATGAACACTGCCCAAAGCACGACTTGACTTTCGTACGCCGCGATTCTTCACCTGGCACGAGTTTATCATTATCTGAGTGACTAAGACACATTGCCGAATGCATCACAGCAGGACAATAGAGATCCAGATGTTCTGCAATCTCTGCTAGCTTATCCAGTCCGTCGATGGTATTGCAAAGCAGGTTGGAGAAATTTTTCCTCATATCGTCATCTTCCTCGCATTCGTCGATGTACCTCTTCAGTCGGGCTGTTACCTTCCGTATGCCAGTGTACATACAAGAAGATTTATTTGCGATGAAGTTCTCAATAAGCTCAGCCAAAATACGAGGTAGGTGTTCCCGTTCGCTAGGCAGGACCTGATTTCGAAGGCTGAGGGTGATGTTGCGGCTGTCATAATGTTCCTTTCCGAGCGATTTCTTGCCTTTTGCACCATCAAAACGGCCGGTTTCGTGAGTTGTAATACAATAGAAATCGCGCATGGGCTCCGAGGCTGCGTGGATAGCCTTGTTACGGAACTCATAAACGTAGAAGACAGCAGCGTATCGGATCAGTAATACGATCGGAGAGCTTCTGTTCACCATATTTCTATGTTCATGTGAATCGTATTTAAGATCTTCCCACTGAGCTCGAGGGTATATCTTGGCGCCTTTGGCGTATTTTAGACCCAATGTTCGTGGCGGGCGGCTATTGTGTACGTGTTGGAGCCTTTGAAGAGCCTCATCGACTGAGTTCCAGATAAAGAATTCGAAAAAGGCCCTTCGGAGAACATTCCTCATGCAGTCATGATACAGGGCATGGCGATATCCATCATTCTTGTAATTTTCGATATGGACGCACCGCGTTTCTTCGTAGCTGATCCGAAGGTTTGTCCAGTGATGCTCTTTTTGTTCCATGATATGGTTGGCGAAATAGTCCGGTTCATCAAACAGCCTCTTAGTATGCTCCTCGGCGTCGAGTTTCTTTGCTAGTAGTGTGCTGCGGTATCGCTCTATATTGGGGCGCTCAGGAATTGGTTCGTACTGTCTTATCGAGGCTATTCTTGCCATGCCTCAGTGTGCTGCTCGGCTCTCAACGTCCTGATTCTTTCTCCCGTTTCACGTTCAATTTGGAAAATCTCTTGGACGCTTAGGGTGTGAAGGGGGTCCTCGATTTCGGGTTTCGATGCTAGGATGAGCATCTGTTCGCAGAAACTGGATAAAAACAAACAAGTAATGGCTTGGGATTGCATAGTGAGCCATGCTTTCATTGAACCAAACATGAGCCCACAGCGATTGAGCTTTTCCCACGGCTCAAAGTTGACCCTGGCATTCGGAGGCATTTTCTTACTGGGTGGCTGGATTTGGCTCTTATACCAGAACCTGAGCTCTAACCCCGGGATGTCAGCGTTTCTTATGCCATCGTGGTCATGGAAGGACACGTAAGTAAAGGGGTCGCAGGCACCAGACAAGATCTGCGCGTGTTTCCCAAGGTACATGAGATCATTGTCGAGCTGAGCAAATTCGCGGGGAGCAAATCGAGCTCGATGATGTATGAACAAGAGTAGATTGAGGGGACTCGACAGGTCCTCCAAATTGATGTGAGGTACAAGGAAACTAGCCCTGTGTTTCTGCAAGTAACCTTCGACGTCTTGGTTGAACGCGATCGCTCCTTTTTTAAAGGGCCGAGGTTTTGTCCAGGACCCAAAATTTGGAGAACCCAATAAACCAGGAACTATGATGTCTAGCAGGCCGTCTTTGTAGTTCGCCCCATGCCGATAGAGTGGATAATGTCGTTTTGTACTATGGCTAATTGAATGCTGTATATCCTTGAGGAAGTCCAAGGCAAAAATCTCGAGGTCATCTGAGTAATTAATGGTGATGCTTCCTTTGGGATCCAGGGAAAAGTGACTTTCCATATGTCCAGGAATGGCAACATGCTCTTTGTTGTATATATCTCTGGCCATCTCCCAGCTTCTCTTGAGGTAGTCCTCAAGATTCAGGGCATTTCCTTGTTCGTCTTTGATATTTCCCTCTGCAACATGGATGATCGTGTCCTGGATCTCTCGTTCTCTGCTAAGGATGAGTCGGTTCAACTTGAGCCATCTCTGGCCAACCAAGCGGCCATCCCTTGATATTTCATCCTTGAACTGTATGTGAGACCTGCCTGGGTCAAAAGGTGGCCATACGGAATTTTTACCGTAGCCAAAGGTAGCACACCAGACTCGACAAGACTCCATAGATGCCGTCCATACATTTCTTTCCGCGGAGTTATGTTCTGCCCAGCACAATGTTTCGAGATCTTCACAATGAGAATCATACAAATGCGTTGAATTTGTCATAAAGACGTTCTTCCCGAGCCTCGCCGCATGATAAATCCTCTCCTGAATCTGTTCCACGTTGTCGAACCGTTCTCTGGTCCGGGCTCTGCGCTGTTCTTCGGTAAGGGGCGGCGGAGCAGCAAGTGGCGGGGAAGAATCATCCATAGGTAGTTATTGGCAGCTTAGTATCCAATAGGTTGGCGGTGGTCATCCCGATCTGTTATAGTTGTTGTCAGCAGGAAACGGGTTGTATGAAGCGGTCTGGTTCGAGCAACAAATAAATAACAAGAATCAACACCAACACTGAACGAGACGATGATTTGAACAAGGATATCAGCCCATTGGATTCTTCAAGTAGCTGATGCAACAGGCCGTAAGAGCGTTGGGGTGGTTGAGGAAGTCGGGCCATAGCGACATGTGTATAAACTGACACACTCACCTCAATAGTGTCAGAAACAAAGCAAAGGATGGCGAGTCTGATCCACATTGTTATGAATAGCTCGAGGCGCCTGTCTTTGTTTCAATGCAAAGTTTTATTCTAGTGTGTTCCTCGCCTCTTTTCCAGCACACCTACTCGCAAATTCGTGGGTATAGCAAGAGGGATTCTCTGAGGATGAGTTCTTTGTACCCTTCGGGCACCCCGCAATGTGGGCATTCTTTGTTGAAGGACAGTGCAATGACAGAGTCTTCTGGCTGAAGATACATGTACAAAGCACTTTTTATACCCATGTTGTTTCGTTGCTGTGTCTTCTGGGCCGTTTAGGATGATAAGATCTGATATGCAGAGTACTATAGTCTTGGCCCGGCATGTTTCTGTGGTTTGTGACGGGTTCATGATAGTATAGTATCAGATATATTACAATCCGAGGATTTGTTGTACAAAGAATCCAACTTCGATATTGTTATTGAGATTGGCAAAGTTGAAAGGCGCATTGTACCTACCTGATCAGTCAGGTCCGGGTGTAAGAGGTTGAACATCATCAGTGATTAGTCATCAATCACGCACGCGACCTTCACTTCCAACCAGGTTCGTCAACCATTACAGAAATGTCTACATCTCACCAAAAAAATTCCTTGAGCGACCTGAGAAGTGCTTACGACGCGCCTTATCCATATTTAAACATTTTTGCCGTAAGAACGGCTCTGATTTCGCGTAGGCGCGCTAACAAAGACGCGCCGCCTTTGCAAAACCAGTTTAAAAGAATCACGGCTGCAGGAGGAGCACTCGACCACAACAGAGAGTCAATTCATGCGTAGCAAACGAGTATCAGCAATATATTGCGCTTGTAAGAATGGCGCGTTTGAGCCAGCAAGGCACTGGCTCAGCTGAGGTTCAGCGATCACCAGCTCGATCAGTCGAAACTACTTCTGATCAAGTTAATGATGATTCGATCCCTCCTTTCTATAACACAACCTTTTCAACCCATCGCGTTTCGCCCCTGCACATTGGTAAATCACGACTCACGACGCGACGACTTCTCTCTCTTGCCGGTCGTCTACGTGATACCCTCGTTGGTGATGTAGTCCGAGGCATTCAGCTCAGATTGGAAGCAACAGATACGTCCATGGGGCAGGTTGGAGCTCTGAAAGGAATTCGAATCGACTGGTTTCGTGCAAGTACATTCTTAGGGGAAGATGCCAACTATGACGAACTTGAAGCTCCGCGCGGCGACCAGAGTGAGCTCCCAGACGACCAAAAGCAAGGCCTTTGGATAAGTATACAGCACGAAAATGCTGCGTATGCTGCCATCCTCCTCCCCGGACTTTTTGAGTCACCATCTTCACAGCTAGGAGAGGACCAAAGCCGTTTCCTTCATTTGCCGCTATTGCTGATGCGGATGCCTCAACAACTGAAAAGCATTGTGGCAGACTGGCTGGCTGCCTCTTTCGATTGTCGCGTCAGCCGGGTGACTCTGGGAACAAAGACAATTCTTGGCGTTTGGGAAAGCTGGGTTGCGAGCAACGGACTCAATGATCGAGACACTGATTTTACTGTGACCCTGGCATTCAACGCGCCGTTGCCAGCCAACGACGGCGCAGCAACTATCGACAACAAACAATCTCAGGACGAACAGACGCTCGCCCCAGGGCTTCGCTCGATTGACATCACCATATCCGCTCAAGACCTTCGACGTTTCGTACGCGCTGGAGGGAAGATTCGCGTCCCGCAAGATGCCTCTTGGAAGGGAGATGCTCGGGAACGTCGGAGGCTAGCTGGAGGGAACATGGACGACGGCTGGGCTTGGCGAACAAAAGAGGCTTCCGAATCATCACCTTTTACCGAAGCCTTGGGAAGCTATCTGCATCATCACCTTGCATTGAATCTCTTCCACCCCAGTGTTCGCGTTACTCAAATATCCTGTGCCGGTTTTGTGCTTGGCCAAGGGCGAGTGAAGATTCTAATGCCCGGCGAGGTAAGCCAAAGCCTCTCCCGGGCTGCTTGGGCGTTTGTGGCGCAACTTGGACAAAGAGTCAGGGGCGAGCAGTTACCACAGCTATTCTCAGCTCAATTTGGTGGTTGAAGACACTGGGAGAACAACAGTGCGCTATTGTTGAGCCTTTTTGATACCAATTTTGGCCTCTTAACAACAGCCGACGCACAAGGAGCCATGCCTTGTACAGGGCTGACGGGCAACTTTTTGTGCAGAATCTTGCTTCGGATAGCTGGATCATGCTTGATTCCCAGTCAAAACCAAGCATGAAAGGATACCGCAGAGGGTGGCGACGAGCAACTCAGTACAAGGATGCAGCCGGTGTGTACTATCCGACGGCATTCCCGCGACATGTTGTACTACACAACCGAAAGTCGACGATAGAGTCCGGCCTTCTGGACGCAATGACGATGCTAAATTACTTCACTGATCATCCTCCGGAGGTGAGCACCGATTGGGTTCTGAGCTTTACCTTGTATCAAAAAGTCTCTTTTTCTGGCTTTTTCTGGCCAAAGCATTCCAGCCTAGAGCAGTCTCGAAACTCATCACAAGCGATCTACGAACTGCATGTTTGACTTTTTGCAAGCCGTTGGTGGAATCGAATCATGTAGAATCTTGTTTGATCTGGGTTTCTTGCCGTCAGCAACCCTGCAGCCTTATCTGGCTTGGAGGACTCTCAACAAGGAATTGAAGAGGGCTGTGGCAACTCGTGGCCTGTTTGCTGCTCTAGTCTCGAAAAGAAGCCCGCCCACGATGTGGTACGGCTTGCGCTCCGTGCTCCCAAATTAAGTGCCAACACACTTACTCAACTCAGCCTGGATGATAGAATGGATAATCATAAGGATGAGATAAGACGAAGATGACAACTAAGATCGGGCTGTGTTGGGGACATTGGTATCTACCGCAGGTGTTTGGAGACGACACTTTCTCTCCGGAATCCGGAAGGATATCAAGAAGGATTATCAACGCGCGTTTGAATTCACAACAGTTACAACTTTCCTTTGGAATGGAAGCAACAGTCCTGATACTGTCTGGTGGAGTGATTGGTTCCAGGAATCCCGAGAGACGTCTGGCCAGGCGCGGATGGGTTATGTAAGATCGCCATCGGAATCGCTGACAGAGCCTTAAAAAAGAAAACCAGGCAGGGGACAGCGGAACAGAGCTGCAAATCAAGCTGACGCCAAGAAGTTAGCTTGATGTGGCATATGATGACTGAGATCAGAAAGGACATGCAGCCTTTAAATGCATCGCCAAGTACTGCATATTTGAGCCTCCGAATCCGATATTGCGGGGATTACACGCATGCTCTCAATAGTTTGGTTAATTCTGACAAGGCAAGGTTTTGCAATCAGTCGTTTCCGACTATGGCAAAGAAAGAAATGAAACAGATTGTCAGAAAGCACAGTCCTCTGTGAATGATGTTTGTTTGTATTACATACTTCTGATCCCCCTTTTATGTGAAGCGTCCGGTAGCACGGACTCTATATTAGTTGGTGGCTGTGATAGACGTTAATGTCTTTGCCTCGTCTTCCAAGTGCGGCACGGACAGGACCTTGTCCTATCTTCGGAAACGCTTTGAGAGCAGCAACGATTTGACGAGTCAACTTGACAACGAACATGGTCATACTTTAGTATTGCTGATGTGGGAACCCCGGCACGAGGGGAATTTCAGCGCAACTACTGCCGTTTCACAGCTGTAAGCTCGTGTTGGACAAAGCAAGACTGTCCAGCTGCCAACATCGCCACGGTTCATGATAACCTGCCTCGATACCCACACGCACTCAAGTGCATGGGGCCGAACGGCAACTGCAGCTGCGTCGGTGCTTCGAGACGCTGGGTGCTAGTGTAAAGGACGAAGAGGCAAAGATATCGAGGCTTGTTGGGCTCGATCCAGTTATACCCATGCTGCCCAGGCTTTGGGGCGTATACCGCTGCGGGTTGGTCTCGAGAAATGAGAGGAGGGTTACTCTGCTTGAGCTGGGTCTTTCGAGTCAATGAAAGGACGCAAGAGCCCCATGTCTGCTGAATTCCTGGAGCAGTCTTGATTCTGTTCCGTTTCCTTTGTCTTCGACCATCCCTATTCCTCCCCTTGTCCTGCGGCAGCAACGTCTGACATTTTAACCCCCACGAAACCATACTATCATTCTCCAACACCCTATACAAGGACAGAAGATCGAATCCAGTATTCAAGATGTCTGAAGCTCGCCAACATTGGGGCCTTGCCTGCACCAACGGCGGCCAGTTCTACGTCTGTGAAGACGACGATACCCAGTTTATAGGCTGCTGTATCAGTGACCCTTGCGGCAGGAATAACGGCACATGTCCGGAGGGCGACTTGCGCTCCACGACGTTTGACTCTGATACTTATGCGAACCTTCCTTCACAAGACTGCGATAACTCGCAAGGTGTGGACAATTGGTATACCTGCGCCTACACCAGCCCGCCATTCCTGGGATGCTGCAGTCAGAATGCCTGCACGTCGGGATGCCCAAGGGACAGACTCGAACCAGCCAAACTATCCAAGATTGAGAACAATAGACTTGACTTTCTTCACCCCAGAGAGCGCGAGAGTACTACTGCGTCCACAGCTTCTGGGACGGCCTCTGCAACGACTTCTAGTACTTCTGCGGCTGAAGCGGATGGTGACGAGGGTTTGGGCGCCGGAGCTACCGCTGGTATTGCTGTAGGCGCTTCGCTGGGGGGGTTGCTTGCTCTGCTTCTTGTGGCCTGGGTGTTTTGGTGGAAGCCCCGACAGAAGAAGAAGCATGAGCAAGAAAGCAATACGACTTATGATGTGCCTGGGTCAGCACCACAATCGCCAGTGAGCGAGCATCCATACTCGCCTTCTCAACAGGGCACACTCCCAGTTCAGTCTCCCATGAGCGGCTATCAATGTAAGAGAACACCCATGTATGTGTCTCCTGACCCGTACTAACAGCTATAGATTCGTTTACTTCCACGCCTACTGTGTTAAACCAGCATCATAATGGCGGCTCCCCCATGGGCCAGTTTCCGAAGTACTCGCCTCACATGTCTCATGCTGAACGACCACAATCTTATGGACAGTTTGCGGAGCATGGCCATAGAAGGAGCCCTAGTCTCCCGACATACCAGCAAGCGTACGGACAGCAGCAGATGCCGGTTGTTTCGGAGATGGATGGCACTACAACGGTTCGGCAGGAGATGAGTGCTGGACCAGAGCATAATGTACAACACGATTAGAGCACGGAGCCCGATAATCAGGAGCAAGGATTGAGATAATTCGAACGAGAGAGATGATTTGCATCAGATGGGTTTCGAGATATGCTGAAGGAAGAATCTTTAATGGTACAGGTCTCAAAATCTGGCGTGGCGTTGGAAATGGGCTTTTGTCAGAGGATGTGTCCATGAGCTAACTACTTGGTGTACGTTGCGGCATACATTCATTGTAGATCGTTAGATGAAACGGATTCTATACTGAGATGATTGTCACGACTAGAGATATACATAGTTTGGTTTTCTATAGATGCAGCCAATAACTTGAAACTCTTTGTCAATCCCTTCCATACCTCCTTTCTGCTTCGCATGTTTTTTATAATGGCCTCTAACTTGGAGGGACACTTACAAACTGAGGTGGGTTCTCGACCACCTACCCTGGAAGAGCATGTGTTGGCTAGAGTGCGTGACACAACATCAAAGGCTACGGCATATTTTCTCTCCGAATTCTGCGCAACCATAAGCTTGCGTGGATAGACACTTTTCTATCACGATACAAGGTTGTTACAGTAGGTAGCGATTCTCATCGAGATGGTTACAGCCGCATCACAGTGCCAAGATGGCACCTATGTCATCCCGCTTCCCCCCGAACCACACAGAAACAAGCGCTCGACACCACCCTTGACGATTGCCCAGGAATCTGGAACTTGGAAAACGCCCGGTTTTTGGACAACATGACATAATGGTCTAGAATCTGATTGTTTCACTCTGGAAGTTGCGACGTCATGGCGTGTAATAATTGTTTACTTGGGAGTGCTTAAGGGTATATAAAGGTGATCGTAATCAGTACTATCACTAACCGATAAGACTTACAACACCTTATCTGAAAATAAACAACAAGAAACAAAACCAACAAAATGAATTCCGCTGGAGACAGATCCGTCATCTCGAATGACATGCAGGAGCTTCGTGAGGGCCGTGAGGAAACCTCCAACAAGATCCAGGGTCACAAGGCCAACTTGTCCAACCCCAGTATGTCTCTCTGTCTCTTTTTGTATCTGGTGCATGGTGGCTGACGGTGAATCAACCACAGACACGAGCGAGGCTAGCAAGGAGAACAGCAAGCGCGAGATTGAGAGACTCGGCGGCGATGCAAACTTGTATGGAAAGGAGGACGAGCCCCGAAGCAAGAGTGCAGCGGAGAACTTGGAGGGAAGCCGTGTTGGTTGAGCGGTCGTGTATTGATTTGGATATGATATCCCTTAATGGAATAATGAATTGAGATCTTACCTTTTGACTTGCTATCTTGAAGTGTAAATGGGTTATAGAGCCTGCCTCGACTGAAAGAGGAATGCTTTGAAGAGGAATTAAAGTAGAAGCCAACGTTTGAGGAGTCTTCATGTCTCACTGTCTCCACCAAACCTAATGATACTATTCCCGGCTCCGGACTCGGACCCGAAAAAGTTGATGTCGATCAAGCAGAATTTGAATTGGAGCTCCAGCTGTTGGTCATTGGCTGACATGTAGAGACTTGCATGTCCGTTTCTCGCCTGCTTGTTACGTTGGATTCCTCTCCAGACTCGTGCCGAATCTTATAGTCAGCAGAGTATAAATTCGTTTCCTATTAGACCATTGTGAGGGTTTGTCAGTGGTAACATCCAATCCCTCTGTCGCGAGGTTACAGTGATATGAAGAATGAAACAGTTTAATTTGCGTTATCTGTCCCCTTGATACAGAAATATCTCCGTAACAAAATAATCGTCAAGATTTTGTGGATTCGGGCGATTACAAGAGTCATGTTTTCCTTTTGAATGAAACATATACTTGCAGTATTGGGCATAGCATACGGATACCGGCAAAACGGGCGGATGATCGGCACACGATACAAGGTCTAAGAGTCTGGCATTGGTAGCGGGTACTGTCTCTAGGCTAGTATGTTGGGAGAACAATGAATGCCTGACATGAAAATAATATTGCTGGTTGGGAATACCTTCAAGTTATTGTTCTCTGCAGTGTTGATACTGTTGATGAGCACGTGGTTGATAGCTTCTTCCCAGAGATCCGATGACATGTTCGAGACAACCTTGACCAATAGAAGAAACGGGCCATGTCACTCCCGTCTTGAATTAGTTCAGAAAAAGAACCAGTGACAGATATTAATTTATATCCGGGCCATAGCCGGCGGATCTGCGCCGGTGAAGGTAGAGACGGAATACTATCTTCTCACAAAAGAAGGCTCGACATGTATATCGGAGATGAGCAGCGACAACTTCAGGCCAAGACTGACCCTTACTACTGCAAGGATCTATCCGTTATTAGATCTCAATAGCTCTCTACCCATGCAAGGGCTATAAGAAAGTACAGTCAGATCTACCTATCTATGTACTGGACCCTTCCCCCAACTTATTAGCCAAGGCTTTTACTGTAATGCTCAGCCTCTTTCTTCTCCGCTGCCACATCATGAAATAAGGACAAATACGAAGCTGGAGGGAAGGCGTTTGATGGTATTCATCTCGTTTCTCAGTGCCTATTCTCTTGTCTGTCTGATAAATAATCTTGGCACCGGCCCTTTTTTTTTTATTTTTTGCCCCTAGAGGCCCGCAAGACCGGGATTATCTCAAGAGCTACTCTGTACTTGTGTGGGATATCTTCCTGTCACCTTTTACTTTTCCAACAGACTACGTCTCACGATACTCAACACCAGAATATATCTGCAGCATTCAGAAACAGTTTCTTGAAAGATGAAGGTCGTGGTTACAGGGGCGACGGGTTTTCTCGGCAACGAGATTGTCAAGCAATGTCTCTCGGATTCACGCATCAAACGGGTCGTTATCCTGACTCGGAAAGCTGTGTCGATGGATATAGAAAGTCACCCCAAAGCCGACGTTGTTATGGTTCAAGATTTTATGCGATTATCCAACCAAGTTTTGGGGCAGCTTGAAGGAGCTTCAGCTTGTCTATGGTAGGGTTTACACTGCCACTTCACTCATACTCGTCGATCATGAGAGGCTGATGCTCAGACAGGGCTATAGGAGGACGCGCCGATCAACTCAACCATGACAAGGCATCTCTTCACCTCGTCAACATCGATCTACCACTCGCCGCTGCAAAGGCCATGAGCGAGCGCATCACACGGCCAGGCACAAGGTTCAACTTTGTCTTTTGCAGCAACAGAGCCGCCTCCAAGTCATCATCACTCCTCTCCCTCGGAGACGCGCGCAAGCCAAAGTCTGAGGCGGAAAAGGGTCTATGCGAGATTGCAGCCGCCAACCCTGAAACATTTAGCGTCTTCATCTTGCGGCCCAGCGGCATCCTCACCGGAGACGCGCCCAAGAAGAGGCGTCTCGTCGGGAGCAGCGGCGTGGACGTGGGACAGTTGGCAAGGGTGTTTGTCAATGTGGCATGCGAGGGCAGCAGGGACCGTGTCTTTGACAATGATGCCATACTCAAGATGTAGCCTTGCCTCGGTGTCTCTGTACGATGTTTAGCGATGGAGTCTGTTCGGGCTGGACTGCAGCATTTCTTGTGGACTTGCGGAGCATCGGATGATATGCCAAGCATGGGGGAATGGGTATTGATGCTGGCCTCAATTCATTGTACCATTACTGACTGGATCATGATATTAATGACATAAAAACATTCAAAACGGTAGACAGTCATTGCACAGCGTTGATGTTCCAGCACTCTTGAATACCTTTCATATTAAACTCCAGTCCCGACACTTTAGGTTACATGTATGACCACCTGAGACCTCTACACCTCAGGCTCAGACATAAGAGAGGTTGATATAAACTCTGAGACCTCAGTTTTCGGTGCTGTAAATTTCCCACCAATGTCAGCTTTGCTCTGTTGACAAACTCTGATAGGTTCGGCATCTTAGTCCAAGCACAATAGATCAAGGCTTCACACTCATCACAACTCAAGACAGTAAATATGATAAAAAACATTAAAGCATTTCTTTCGAAAACAAAGGTCATCAGCTGTCTTACGCCTTATCTGCTGGGGTATCGTATAAACGCTACAGAAATACAAGATAATCTGACCACGTCCATCGAATTCTAAATGCAGAACCCCAAACCCAAACTTTACACAACCAACCATGAGACACGAGCTCAAGGTGTAAAAAGATCTTCTACAGGATGCATAACTGCCAAAACCATAAATCATCAACCAAACTCAACATGCGTAGTCTCTTCCAGACCTCATGCGCCTAGCACCACGACCATCAAAGATTGTGTGACGTGCTTTCCGAAGTGGAGGTTGAAAGACGCTCGCACCACCCCGGATCATGCGGTGGCGATGATATGGTCGTTCAAACGATTCATCACTCGCCGCGGAAGCAGTTCGCTCGGGCTGAGCAATGTCTTCGTTCTGAGCATTCGAAGACCCAAACTTCAGGAAAGAAGGCCATGAGAACGAAAAGCAAGAAAAGAGGCACTCTTCATCCTCATCTTCCTCCTGCTGGTCGACATAGGCGTAGTAGACCGCGGGACGCACAGGGAGGCTTCCCATCATGGTATACGGCCGTACATACCACGCAAAGGACATTAAGCACCGTGACGACTCGGCTGTGTCCGAGTCTTCGAGCGCGCTGGGTGAGTCTGCCAGCATGTCGTCACCGGACGGGGAAATGTCTATCTCGTGGAGCGAGCCCGAGCTATCTGGCCTCGTCCAGTTCAGGTCTACCTCAGGAGGGGCCTGATGTGTTGCCATGGAGCTGATCCCAGGTCGACCATGCTGCTGGATGAGGGTGTTGTATGTGAAGCCAGGGTTCAACAGCTCACCCTGCTCACTTCTCACCGGGGTGCAGATACCTCTGTCATCGTCACTGTCTGTCTCGGTGTTGGAGATAGCGCTGGCGGGACGACGAGTCTCAAGCAGGGGAGTTGTCTCAGAACGAGGCATCTCAGAGTTGGAGCGGGAGGTCGACATGGTGAAGAAATGTGATGAGTGTCGAGAAAAAGTTAACCAGTCAAGTATAAATCTTGGGTTTTGGGTCAGTATCTGAAAAGGGGATGCGAGAAAGGATTTAAATACTGTCTGACACTTAAATTTGGGATTCAGAAAGGAGGGAGATAAGGGGAATTTATAGGAGAAAATGCACTCTCTATGTTTTATGGTTCAGAACTTACTCTTATATCCCCGATGTTTGTAAAGCCTATGCAGTTGTTGACTTTTCATCATGCAGAAGCTCTAAACCATACTTTAACCATACGCATTTCACTCTTTGACCACGAGATGGGAGTAAACACTCTTTGCACAGTCTTGCTGGGCTGAGTTGAAAGTTGAGGTCTTCAAAGGAGAGTTTCTTGCAGACAAGCTGAGGATAAGTACCCCTCGTTTCTTCGTTCATCAAAAGCTAGAGTAAGTCCTTCAGCAGGTTTAGCACATAAATAAGTACTCTTGCCCCTGTTCAGACCTCTAAGATCATTACTTAAAACCCAGCAGAGCTTGTTCCAGTTTATTCTCCCATAACTCGCCTTCATTTCACGAGATATCTCTTACAACGATCTTCGAAATGATCTGGAGACACCTACTCTATCTCCTTATTGGAATTGTTTTCCACCCAGTATTCACTCGGGCAGGGTATATTGACCCCAACGTACTGCGAAACGAACCCCTAGAGACACGAGTACCAGACAACAACAGCATCAATAACTGGCAGGCCGAGCCATTCAGCGACCCTCATCTTTATGTCTTTCTTGCTCTGATAACTACGCTCATTCTGAGCGTCTGCTTTTACTTCTGGGATCGCCAGTCGAGAGCCGCCATTAAGAGGATGAATGACGATATGCTGAAAGCCGAATTAAGCAGCCAACCTACGACTGAGACTGTTTAGACGCCTGTTCTTAAGGTGTTTCTGTCGGGATTAAGTCCTCAAAAAGGTGAGTGTGGGTTCATGTTCCCCATGTGCTATGGGTGACGCTAACTACCAAGACCAAGGCTGTTGATTGAATATATTGCTTGAGTAGGGTGGCATGGCCATGAATAGAAGGTCACCATAAAGAAAAGTCTGGTACCTGGGGCACATCGTCAAATTTTAGGGCAGGGTTGGTTAAAGCAACGTCAATGAAGCTTTTCGCGATGCATTAACCTTATAGAATGATGCATATGTCGGTAATAAACATAGGTATTGGGAACTTATGATTTTAGCCATTGAGTCATTTTGAGATTTCTAGATCTAAATTTTCGTTATATCATGCCCGGGAAAAAGAATATCACTCCTACGTAGTTACTACACCTGATGAGAAGCTGGCATGAGCCTCTTGTTTCCATGTCCACGGGCGGCTTGAGAGCATGTAACCCTCATGCGACCACGTCCTGATATAAATATACTTTAACATGCGTAAATACGCCGATAAAGTCTCGATATTTAAGTTCTGCATAAAGACAGAACTCAGGAGGAGTCATCTGTATCCAACACAGATGTTGGAGGCGAAGTAAATATGCTCTGCTTTGCCTGCCTGAGCTCTGTAAAAACCATAAACCATGTAGAATTTCTAATGGAGCGAACTTAGAATATCAATCTATATAAGGGTCTATGATACCCTGGTAATATCTTGGACATTTACAACTCGTCTCTAACTCCAAGCTCCAACAATCCAACCTAAAAAACCGTATCCTACTACGCTGCTTGTAGCATTATGTCAACAACAAACTTTTTATCGCTGCCAAACATGTCTGAAAAGTATTCTAGGCCGCACAAGGAACTTATTTCCCACGTGGCTAAGGCGGTACTATTGGCCGCCTTGCTCCTCGTCTTTATCGGCTTGGTCGCCTATCTTCTCATGAAAACCCAGAGAGAGCCCACAGTGCCAGACAACGATGCCGGTAATCTTGAACGAGGGACACGCCGAAGGTTTCATGACTTCGTTGAGCTCTGTCGACTCACACAAAAGCCACAAACTGCCGTCGTGCGAGACGAACAAGGCAGTATCGGGACGTCCTCGAATGTATCAAGAAGTCAACAGCCGCCACCTTCATATCAGAGGCCTGATGAGGAACTACCTCCTTACAGTCCTTATTCAACAATTGACGAGGACGATTACGTCGTTATTCCTGCGCCAACGTACCCACGAGAAATGGTGTAAGGAGAGTGTGCATGAAGGTTTTCTGGCTGCAAGTCACGATGTGAGGACGCGTCGAGAGGGGAGAGTTCAAGAAAACACAGGGAGCGCGTTGCTCAAGAGAAAATTTATCGTCTCGGAATAGGAATAACAAAATTGCATAGTCTGTTCATGTTTATGCATCTTTTCGACTTGCAATCATCAATAAGTCAACCTTCGATTACAGAGCACCGTCCATTATTACACTCTTGGCGTTGGAATACTCCTAATAAATTCATCTTAAAAGCATTCTGAAAATGTTCCGGTTACCATGTTCAAAAAGGTACACCTCTCTCTTGCCTGACCCTGAATACCTTCGACTTGGCGCTAACTACAGCTTAACAGCAACGCGACGACTGATCAAGGCCGAACCACGTACACCAACGATCTCACTGTCTACCTTTTGGTCGTGTTTCTTGCCACGTTGATGTTATGGTTCCTCGTTACCTTCGTCTACCTCGCCAACCTCCTGGGCACGCCAGATTTACAGTATCTTAACGCGAGAGGGCATCGGTCCTACGGCCGATTGAGTAGGGATGTGGAAGTGGGTACAAAGAAGGGCCTGTTGATGAAGAAGAATAAAAAGAAGAGAGTCAGATTTGACGATGATATCACTGTCATATGGTGTTTGGAGGATGATCCTTTATTGACCACGTAATGCTTGTCTTTCTGGTTGATGGGGACGAGATGGGGGTCTAGACCAACGACTACTTGACTATCTGCAATGACAAGAACAAAATGTTTCTCTAAAATAATATTAAGTGAAATATTCTAGCAAGTTCAGAAATATTATACACTGTTCCAACCCAAACATATACTGTCATAGTAGCCCGTATCAGTTGCTACCCTTGAGAATCTCCAGAGGCTTTGCAAAGCTCAACTCGTTCAACAAGTCTTCCCACAGAGCCTCTTGAAGGGCCTTTCCAGCGGGTTCGTACATGATCTGCGGAAAGCTATCAGAATTGTTAGCATGTTCTCATCAAACTATGGCATAAAGTACTCACGGCTTGATCTTGCCCTCGCCAATAAATCCACCATGGCTCTCCACGCCCTTGACCGTCACAGCATCGACATACGATCTTGCGCCCGTAGCCACTGATCTCCCAATAATGGGCTTTGCGATGGCCATCCATATCTGTTCGATCGAACTCCTGTTACCGTCGGCTCCAAACTCTGTTCCTCTGCATGCCCCAGGATTGGGAAAGTTGACGATGACGTCCTCAGACGAGACGTGCTGCGAGAGCTTGTCGACAAACATGATGAGCAAAAGTTTTGATACTTTGTAAGCGTCTGTGTTTGTAAAATTGGCTGGGTTGTCGATCACGTCCCAGATGGATTCGTTGGTTCCTGTCCATTCGGCCCAGTATGACATGTCTGAGCCGACCAGACCAAGATGCGCAGGTGCTGATGTACCGCGCTTTGCCTTGAGAACGGGAACAAGAAATATAGCGAGTAGAGCAGTAGATAGATAGTTGATCTGTGTCGTCATCTCATGCTTGGTCTCATCTGCCCGCTCAAACTGGGGTCTGCTCAGACCAGCGTTCAAAATGGCAATGTCAAGCCGAGGCAACGTCTCGCAGCGCTGAACAAAAGCCTGAATTGACTTATAGGAAGCCATATCGACTAGAGAGACTTCAATCTTGGCTTG
The DNA here is from genome assembly GCA_014822075.1 of Fusarium buharicum. Taxonomy (NCBI): domain Eukaryota; kingdom Fungi; phylum Ascomycota; class Sordariomycetes; order Hypocreales; family Nectriaceae; genus Fusarium; species Fusarium buharicum. The sequence goes on along the minus strand of JAATHB010000176.1, from coordinate 67,617 downwards.
GGGGAACTCGTTCTGGAGCTTCTTTGCTGCGGCATCGCCCCTGGCCTGGTTTCTCACGGCGATAATCAAGTGGGAGAGATTGAGAGCGAGAAGCTGGCGGGCGCACTCAAAGCCTAGACCGACGTTTGAGCCTGTAATGAGAGCTGTTTGGCCAGAGAGGTTGACGCTCTTAGGGATCTTTGGAACACCTTCTATGAATTGACGGGAGAGGAACGCAAGAGGACTGGCCTCCCAAGCGGCATTGTGTTTGAGCTGAGCGGACATTTTGGTGATTTGGAAGATGATTGAGAAGATTGATTGTTTTCAATGTTCTACATGTCTATAGTTCCTACATTCTTATATCTCTATTGTCTTCGGTCGACCTACGGACGAATTTGCGCTGGTCTTTGAAGTTTGAGTGGCGGATTAAGCCATTGGTCCGGCCGCTCGGAGGCCGGGACGGACGAAATGAGTCTTCCTTACAAATCGTCCGAGATGTACCTGTCATCGAACAGATTGGGAGGAAAACAATAGAAATCAAAGAAATACTAGAAATAAAACTAAATTGCTATTTTAATTGTATAAAATTCTCGGATAAGCATTCGTAGCTTTACCTATACGTAAAAGTGATTAAAACTAATCAAGATCGTGGACTAGCCTTCGGACGAAAATGCGGACTGCGAATGAAGCAACAATACGACAGTGAATGCGAAAAAGAAGAGTGATAAATAAGTAATACTGGCACAGCTAGACCTTCTCCGTCAACTTATTGTTTTTATTACCTTGCCCCTTAATTATCATTCCTTATAGGTAGAAAGCACCATAGTCGGATTTCTTTAGTTCCTTGAACGTGGAGTCTTCACGAGAAGCTCAACCACAGCTGGATTTTCGTGATTCAAAAAGCACCATTGGCTTACTCACTGGCGACCTATATAGAGGAGGATTAAGAGACTAATAACCAAGACTTTATAATCGAGTCCTGAAGATAAAACAACAGCGGATATTTATAGAGATGCTCGTGCTGGTTCCTAGACGTTCTAGACCGGATCGACCCGTCCGTCTTGGCGATAAAACCCCCTGTAAGCATATTTCAGCCGTCAGCTCCTAATGAACAAACGGGAACTTTTGGTCACGATTAAATTAGACGGGGGATCAATGCATAACCTTAGTTGCTTTAACCCTGAGCTGAACATGGCATGAGGCTCGAACATCAGATAAATACTCGTCAACTCCCTATTTCCGGGGTAAAACTGATCGACTTTCTCCACGTTCTATTGTCCAAGTCTTTAAACATGGGTTCCCTCCGACTTCTCCTATTCGCGTCTCTCGCCGCGTTAGTTTCCACCCGCGAGATCCCTGACAACATCAAAGCCTTCAGGGACAGCATCGTCAACCAAGGCTCCTGTAACGGAACCCTCGCCAGCGGCTTTCACAGCTCCGATGGCGATGATGGCTGTACATCTCTCTCTTTTCCCTCTATGCCTCATCGCGACTAACCAACCGCAGCCTACGTCTACTGTGGCGACCACTTGAATGACTACAATGTCATCTATCTCCAGGGCACGCAAGGTAGACTCGTCAACATGGACGTTGACTGCGATGGCGTCCAGGGCAGTTCCGCAGACGATGGGCGCTGTGGCTCTTCGGGCGATACCCAGTCTGTCACGTCGTTTCAAGATGTGCTGCAGTCGTATGGCAAAGGACAAAAGGATCTAGACGCCAACATCCATCCCTATGTTGTGTTTGGAAACGTGGGCAGGAAGAAGAACTGGCCAAAATTCGATGCGCCAAAACACGGAATCAAGCCATTGAGTGTGATAGCCGTCGTATGCGGCGACCAAATGGTAACTCATCTTTATCCCTGTCAAATTCAACAACTGATCGTGTTAGTTCTACGGTATCTGGGGTGATGAGAATGGCGACGACGGTGAAGAAGCCATGGTTGGAGAAGCCTCCATCTCTCTCGCAACAGCCTGCTTTGGTGACTCCATCAACGGTAACAATGGTCACGACGACGATGATGTTTTGTACATTGCGTTTCCCGGCAGTGATGCCGTTCCTGGAGAAGATGGTGCCGATTGGACTGCTGATAACTTTGAGGACTTTGAGGAGAGTCTTGGCGATGTGGGAGATAAGTTGATTGAGAGGATTGAGGATACTAGCAGTGGTGCATCATGCTTGTGGTCTGGTACATGGGAAACGGTAAGGACTCTTCTTGGTATGGTGACTTATGCTAACATCGTGGTAGGGACTGCTTGTCGTTTCGGCGATGGCTTTCATGATGATGTAGACTACATGGCGAGCGTGTTCTTTTCCTTGACCGGCGTAGAAGTGGGTGAAAGAATTGCATCAACAATAGAAGACCATAACATATAGAGATGTGCGTACAAATAATGGTAATAATGGACTTTGCATATATACTTGTTAGACTAGAGGATCACATATAGACAATAGAATAGCAACCTGGCAATAGTAGCGTCGCCACTGACTTGAGGGTTAAATCCAGCACAGCTGTATGCGCTGAGACATGCATGATTCATACACTTTATTTTGTTTTCTACTGATCTTTACACAGTAACAAGATCTCTAGAGATGAGGCATGATAGCACGTCATGATATCCCCTCCGGTCTATTTTTGCGGCGTGGACGCTCCCCTCATCAGGATTCTTCCATCCACCACAGGAGCAATGCACGTTGTCCAATCAACCTCATACTCGCCCTCCTTGAGAGGATCACAGATGCTAGCCTTGACACCCGCCTTGAGCGCCCACTTTGTCCAGAACTTACGCATCAGCAGAATCTCGAAATCGAGCTTGGTCCCGTCAACATCATCCACTTCATGCTCAGACTCTTCATTATCCTCATCCTCGCTGTCGTTCTCATGGTGAGGCTTCACGTTCATGCTGAAACGTCGCTTGAGGAACTTGCCCCATGGGTCTGTTGTGTCCTTGGTCACCTTGTCGACGCGCTCGTCCTTGGGTAGTTTCTGTGCTACTGATTTGAGGTTGGGGAAGTCGACGTTGAAGGTGGTTCGGGTGGGGGAGATGGGTGTCTCGCAGGTCTGGGCAACATTGACCCAGTGCTGAGCAAGGTTCTTCCATCTTCCTACTGTCAGAAGACCCATAAAGTATTGGCGCAGCATGGCCGAGATGAGAATGCCGTTTTCTTCTTCGATAATCTCCTCAGCATCTCCACCCTCGGACTTGACCAGCAAGCTTGTGAATCCATCTATAACCGCTGTTAGCTTTTTCACTTGGTGCTTAGAGATGAACTTCTTACCCTTTCCTCGTCCCATGTAACCTCGGGTGCAAAGGACATAGAGCTTCTCGGGCTCGTACGGCTTTCCGCCAATCTCTGCCCACAAAACTCTCTCTCCTCTAGGACGTGAAGGGTCAAACTCGAAGCGAATATTGGATACCTGGGGGAATCTTCCTTCCAGGGCAGGGTACAGGGCCACACTGTTCTCCAGTGCATCAAAAATGGCCTGGCCCGTCACTCTAAGTAGCACAACGGGATCCTCAAAGGGGAAACACATGGTAATGTCCTTGATTCGGATAGGACCTGGAGGGTAGATCTGATCACCGCGAATAGTACCAGAGGCCATGATGGTGCAATCAGCGTTGTGGTGCTGTCGCATGACATCGCATACAAAGTTTCCAATGTTGGATTCCTTGAGACGAACTGTGCTGAAACGAGCATCTAAGGGGGTAGCTGTGTATCCAACTGGCTTGGCTAGAGATTGGTTGAGTTTGGAGACGAGCTCGTCGACAAGTTTCAACGTCGGTTGGTCCTCTTGGACGCTGGATGTGATATCTCTCCGCCAGATGTCAAAGTCGAATTTGGAAGGGTCATCCTTTTTGCGACGAGCTTCGATGTAACTCAAGTTCTTAAAGTCAGTACCGGAGCGCAAGACGTGGGTTCCCTTGATAAGACTGTGAGCGTAGAAATGATCGTGGCCTCCAAGAATGATATCGATTAGGCCCTCTGTCTGCTCCGCAAGTTTGTTGTCGTTTGGTTCTCGCATGTGGCTCAGGCAGATGATAACCTCTGCGCCATCCTCGCGTAACTTGGGAACAAGCTCCTTGGCAACAGCGGTAGCGGATCTGTACTCAAGATTTGGCGGCAGACTGTTTATAGTCTCAAGCCATTCTCGCTCACCCAGTCCGATGAGACCGACCTTGATGCCATTCGATGTGGTGATCATGTGCGTCTTCTTAGCATGTCCCAGGGGTGTGTCGTCGCCAATATCATGGTCAATGACGTTGGCAAGCAGCCAGGGGAATTTGTTCTGGCCTGAGAGATGCTCAAACTGCTTGACGCCAAAGTCAAAGTCGTGGTTCTATAATGGTTAGTTATTGAGTCGATCAAGGGTGGTGTGATGAACGCACCCCTACACAAGCACAATCTGTTCCAACCAGATCGAGAACAGGAACCATGTGCTGGCCTAAGGTGAACTGTCAGCTTGGATGTGTGCGGCTAAGATATAAGTGAGCTTACCCTTGGTCACCGTACTCTCCAAACTGGGGTTGAATGCATCACCAGAAAAGAGTGTCAATACTTTGGGCTGGTCCTTGTACTGCTCGCCTTCTTGGTAATCGCGGCAGACCTTGATGAATCTTGGTAAACCACCAACAGGTTCAGCACTTGAGGGATCCAAATGGTAGACATCGTTGTAGTGAATGAGCCGCAAGTCTGCGGGTGAATCGGGCTTGTCATGATGCTCAACCCGGCCTGAAGCAAAGGTGATTCGAGGTTCCGCAGTGGGCTGGTCGGCCTCTGCGGGGAGTGTATCTTTAACCATTTGAGCTGATGTTTTGAATGTTTTTCTTTGTATCAAAGGCAGAAAATACAAAAGAGAAGTTTTATTAAGGCCCGTGGATGATGACAGATTCAAAAGTGAAGTCGTTTCAGGGTAACGAGGCGCAGCTGGTGCCCTACCCTCCACTGCTCTCCTCTTCTCAAGGTACTCTCAGCGCTAACGGCAGCTTGCAGCACGCACCGGGGAATGGATCCAGTTGTCAAGTCAGCTCACGTGATGCATTTAATAGTAATAAATTAATGTTAATTTGTGTCTCGAGATGATTTGCTAGAAAGAAAAGCTTTGATGATTATAACCAATACTGCATGCAACGTCGATGCTCTGTCTTTGCTACAAGACCCTTGACCTTGAATCAGGAGGGGCAATTGACATCCATGGTGGGCGGGCACGACAAACAATGGAACGCCTTGTACTTAAAAAGCGCGGAAGAACTAGACAACTTCCGGTCCATTCAATGTCGGTGAAGGGCTTATGAATGAATCAGTTGGAGTTACTAGACAAGTTGCTGAAGATGCCCATCTTTTTAGTGTGCATTGGTTCCATAACCTGTAGCCATTCAACGTCGTCACATTGAAAATCAAGCATCAAGTTGCCCATTGATAATATCGACTTCTTCATAGGCGAGCAGCGTTTAGACTGTAAAATAAGTCCAAATGTTGGGTAACATAACACAATAGCCAAAATAACACAGGACATTCACTCACCTTTACCTTACCTCAGAATCTCCAACCCCTCAGGCAAAGGCCCCTCTTCAACCCACGCCTTAATCACATCCGCAAACAACTCTGGCTTCTGTAGATTCCACGTATGTACGGCCCCCCTCACCACGGCACCTAAAGATCCCTCAACGGGCATCTCCCTGCCCATTCTCCTCACCGCCTCGACATCATCTATGCCCTCGGCCGCAATCACCAACGTCCTTACCGGCAGCCTCCCGACATCCTCCCACCCAAGCTCCATCAGCCCCATATCCACGGCGCGAATCGCCTCCCACCTTCTGTTGCGCCGCATCTCTTCCAGCAGCTCTTCGTGCCGTCGCATTCCCCGACTGCCAACAGCCACTCTCATGTAAAGCCATGTCGGCACCGCTTCAAGAAGTAGTAGTGTTGTGTAGTACGTGATACTCGGATGCCCCGCGACCCACGCCCACCGGCCCTCCATGGGGTGCCCCGCGGTGATGACGGCAGAGAGGACAAGCTCCGGATACCGCTGGCTGAGCCGGAGGGCGATGAATGCGCCCATGGAGAGGCCGGCGACATGGGCCCGGCCGTTGTGTGCATGTCGCCGGATGAGTACGGCCACGCGCTCGGCTGAGCTGGAGATGTCGGCGGGTAGGATATCGCAAGATCGGGAATGACCACTGATATCGGGGGCGATAATGTGATACTCAGACAGGTGAGGAATCACAAAAGCCCACTCAATATGTGAGTTGAGAAGACCGTGGAGAAGGATAACTGTGGTAGGTTTATCTTGGTTGAGACTGACAAAGAAGAGCTCCTGCTCTGCCTCGATTACTTCTGGCGATGCCATCTCTGTTTAGCAACGAAGGTGAACACCATTGATCCCACAAGGCATCGTCTTATCATAGTTTTATCTCCTCTACAGGCCGAATGCTGTCACAACACCACCTCAGATTCATGAGTTCAGCTGAGCAGCCATCTCGATTTTACCATCATCCCACCTCAAGATGCATGCTTCATGAGATTTGAGATTACCGATGAAGGCAGTCATGGGAAGGTGTTTAAATGGTCTTGGTCTATAGCTTGTAATGTCCCTCTATGAAATTGCGGTTAAGACAGCCTCACGTTTTTGACGTGTTTGACAAGGTAGTATTGACGTAACCTTGGCAATCGACGTTTCTTCGAAACTCTAGCCAAGACGTCTGAATCTCGATATGATTCATGTTATAGGGCTGGGGACTTGCTGCAACAAACATTGAGACAGATGTCGATGATACAAGTTTCATTCCAGATCTCGTACAAAGCATTGTCTGAGTGGGAATATCACGGCTTGATATCACAAGTGTTTCTCAGGCGATGACACAAGAGCCGTTGCGATGCCGATCGGAAGGTCGACTTCCATGTTGCAAGACCGTTTCACCGTCTCTGCCACTACACCTCTCGCTTCATCTAGCGCTATAGCAAGACTCGAAAATTTCTGTCTAGTAAGGCAGAGGGATGATGGGATCCAAACTGACTCGGCCGACATCCTTTGGACTTAACGCTAGGCAGCATATGGCAGGAGATCAGAATCACCACATGTCTTGTTTCAGAATCTACCATGAAAACGACGAACCGCCGTGCTGATAAATCCTTACAGAATTCCATGGTCAACGAAGAATCTTATATCTTGAAAAAACGTCCAACAAGTCTTGAAAATGAAGCCATCACCGACTTAAGGTGGACTGACGCTGACAGGGAGCCTGCCAATGAAGGGGCCCGGAGGGAGGGATCTCAGGTGGAGGTGGAGGCGGGCTTGGGCTTAGCGGAAACGGCATTCATCCGAATCTTGGCGGGCGAGACGCCATGTGGAACAGGGGTCAAGCCCTGAAGAGCCCCTGGCTCAGGGCAGCTAATGCCCCTGGCGGTCCCTGACACGGGCCTGGCGGGTGCCATGCTCATGCGGGTTAGAGTGGCCGTTCAAGCCGTATCTCTCGCTTGGCTTGAGAGATTATCATCATGGTAATATCCGTAAACTTTTGGTATTTCCATTGAGAAAAGCCGCTATCAAGTGGTTAAAGTATAGACATATTTAACATCTATGTTTCTGCCTTAGGTGTTGATATCTTGATAGGATATCAAGTAAAGACTGTAGCTCAACCCTTACCACAAGCTCCCTCCGCTGAGCTCTCTCCCTTGTCCAACCTGAAACATCATCACCCACCACAACCACCAGATCCAACTCTCTGCCCTGCTTTGCTTGGCTCCCTTATTTGATAGAGTTGCTGCCAGGTTGACACTAGTTTTCCGCCTACCGATCTTGACACCGCCACAGCGATGGGGTCTACCAGCTTGGCTTGGCTTGGATGTGACAACTCCAGAACAAAGCCGAGACGAGCCTGTCACTCGTCGAGACTCGATATCTGTTTTGAAGAGTTTTGTATGTCATTGTGAAGCATAATAGATGTCACGATGCCAGTCATACTACAATGCGTATAGCCTATGTTGTATTCTTAACCGCTGAGGGACTCCCTCTCAACCAACCACATAACATCAAACTTGGCCCTTCAAGCATCCCCTTGTCAACCCACGATGGCACGTTCTCTCGGAACTCTCCAGGGCTAAAAAGAAGCTGCCGGGCCCCATTACCTATTTTGATCCCATCCCCCAAGACCACAATCTCGTACTTTTGGCTGTTAAAGTCAAGTCCGTCCGTCTTGGTCTGGTACGATTTGAGCGGCGTGTGGGCTGGTCCCCTCTTTTTTCTTCACTTTGTCGCCCCCTTGAATTCTTTTCCCACTCTTTTTCTTCTTTTCTAGACGATCTGCCCTTGAGTTGATCGTCGACGATTTTAACTTAATTCTTGTGTTCCTTGTTTCTCATATACTACATACACTCTACAGTACTAATACCGTTGCTTGCGGTGGAGCTGCTTGTGACGACTTCTACATACAACGCCTTCATTTGAGATACCCACGACAAAACTCACTCACTCACTTACTCAAATAATCGCTCTACGGCAGTGATTCAATTTTACTTCTTCCCGCCGGTCGGAAATTGTATTATCGGTTAATTCCAAGCGAAAGCGTGGACTTGGACTTGAAGGAGAAAGGAATTTGACGCTCACGAAACTCGACACTACGAAAATCACTCACGAGACAAAGAGACGCAGCATATCAATCAGAAAGAGCTAGGAACAGCAGTCAGGAAATTATGGCTTCGGCCTGGTTACTTCGCCTCACGGCAACCGCTCTCCTCGCCTTCTCCGCCTCCGCCTCAGTATCAGTATCATCATCATCACCCTTTGACGCCATCCTAAGAAGAGCCGAGGATGTCCTCCACAGACCCTACGTCTCCCTCCTCTCAACACCACTCGCCAGCCGTGATGAAAACACCACAGTTGACCAGCTACCTGCCGGCAACATCCCCCTCAACACTGACGGTTCATTCAACCTCACAGCCTGGAACACAGAGACAAACGCCGCGTGCCGCTCAACCCTCGGCGGTTTGCACCAGAGCTCAAATCCTTCAGGGACATGTGTGTGCTACAACTTGCCCTCGCTGGATGTCAAGACGGGTGTGTTTGAGGCCGATCTACGCTTGTATCAAGTGTCGGAGGCCCGCGACAGCTTCGCAGCCGTGGCCCCAGAGGATATCAATGTTGGAGTGACGTACCATGGCGCCAGTGTCATGCCCATCAAGTCCAAGCTTGTCAATGGCACAGGTATGACGGGTCGAGCGTCCGGCATGGGCAAGAGAGAGGACATGTTCGAGTTGCTACAATCTTACATGTTTATTGGCAAGATTGATGCCGAAAACATGTCAGACAACATGACTATGTGAGTTCTCACTCTTCATATTAAACAAACTCAAACGTACTGACTTACCACAGGGATGCACTAGAATACCACATCCTGCCAACCCTCACCCTCACGGCGAGGAACAGCTCTGGCAGTGTCATCCGCACAAACGTCTCCGTCAACGAAGCCGCCTTTCTCACAGGCGTCTTCTCCCAAGACATTATCATGTCTGACTTTGCTATCGCCCAAGCTGCCGTCGACGAGCAAATCGCCGGCCTCAGCAACGGTACCGTCGCCTTTGTCCTGCCGGGCGTGCAGCTCATGGTGCTGCCCATTGGCCTCATCATCTTCTGTGTATGGATGCTCATCTTCTTCGCCGCTGTCGGCTTCGGCACGTATGAGCGCTATAACTACGCTCTCATGTACAAGCGGAGGCAAGCTGTCACCATGCCTAAGAAGGAGACGATATGACGACGGGGTGGTGGTAATTAAGCGAGTCTTTCATTTTTTTAACGGCCATGCATAGCGTTGTCGAATTTTCTACTGTTGAACACACATAAGCGTCTCTTTTACCCATGCCACTTATTTTAGGCATCCTATAACTTTAGTTGATATCCGACCTCATGAGGTCTCTAGATTCACCTTCTTCACTTTTACTTAGAAACTCTCATAGCATCAATATACTAGCCGCTCAATGGCTGAATAACCGCCTGTTATGTTTGTATCATTTTGAAGATCTCAAGCGATGTGAGGCACAGGTGGCACGATTATGTGACATGTGAAACACTATCTTCTGGTTCTGCATCCGGAACTCCCTAGAGCCGGGACTCTTGTAACATGACGTTGTCTCAACTTACAGAACCAGTACGTGTAAGATGCTCGTAGTATCACAATTTTAAAATGGCCTTGTAAGAGAAATCATGGGCCAACCGCACGCATAGCTGAAGGGGGAAACCCTCAGTTTGTAACAAACATCCAACACGACAAGCGAAAGAGATTTCACCAGGAACCAAAGCCAGCTCCCCCAACTCCCCCAACTCCTCCTTCCAAGAAACGCATATCATCATAGCGCAGCAACGTTATACAAACCTAACCTTGGAATAAAACTACGCGACTGACATCTTCCTCTCTGCATTCCTCCATCGTCCTTTGGCCCAAAGAAAGCATTCCGTGAACATCATGTACCAGCCCGTCACCATCCAGCAGGATATGATAACACCCAATCCACCCATGAGACGTGCATCAACAATACCACGTGTGATTGTATCGCGCATGGCATCATTCATCATCAGCCAACCATAAATAGGGATGAGGTGCTCCGCCGATGGCCTTAGACTTGATGATAGACGGTCCATGGCGCCTGCTCGTTCGCGCTTCCATTCCGAGATAGTGTCTGCCATGCGCCAGGCTACTTTATTGTTAATCTTCTCCCATGTCGCCTCGCAAGCATAGGATCTCGCGGAATGCCCCATTTGCGTACAGAGATTGTGATTTCTGCCAAGTTCCATCGCTTTTGACACAAATCCATCAAGATCGTCCGGTGGGATTAGAAAGCCGTTTTCTCCATGTTGAACGATATCAGATGGGCCACCTTCATCACGAGCAATGACCGGAACACCACTGGCCATCGACTCCAAGACCACAAGGCCAAAGGTTTCAGTGATAGAGCAATGCAGGAAAATATCGCCGCTAGCATAAGCAGCAGCTAGGTCTTCACCAACCTTGAAGCCCGCGAAGATGACTTTGCCCTTCTCCCTCAAAGGATCGAACAACTCTTGTACCTCCTTCTCCACATCGGGATTGCGGTTACCACCGACAATATATAGCTTGAAGTCCAATCCTCGAGCATCAAGCTCCTTCACGGTCTTAGCAAGAAAGTCGAAACCTTTTTCGCCGGCAACCCGGGAGACGGTCACAAAAATAATCTCGCCGTTAGGGGCCAGTTGCCGTCGCAAGTCATCGGTTCTCATCCTCGGATTGAACAGCTCAGTGTTGACACCTCGCGTCAGAACCTCCAATTTGTCTTCTGGTACATTGTGCTTTACCAAATAGCGTTTCACAAAGCTCGAGGGGTAGAAAATAGTCTTAATCGACGGGTGGCTGAAGAGGTAGCTTTGGACAACGGCAAAGGCGAACACAGCAACATGACTAAGAGGTGCTGGAAATAAAATCGAGCAATAGCCGGCGAGATCGGTTTGGAAGTTGCATACAACAGGGATCTGGCTCTCTTTCGGTTGCTGCCGTAGTTGAAGCATCACCTGGAACCCAAGGCTTGCAGGTGACGCTAAGTAGATCAGATCAGGATGAGAGTCGTTGCCGAAGGTCTTGGAATAAAGTGTCGAGTTTCGTACGGGGTAGACAATAGAAAGTTCTGGGTTGAAAGGGAGAGGATATCCAGTTACTCGGACTTCGGGTTGTTTGTCCGCTGGAGACAGAGAAGGCGATGGAGGCGGAGTGAAGGTATTATGTTCTGTATGGTTGTGTGGCGCCACAACAGCAACTTGAGCTCCATTTGCTCGTAGATGGTTGACGAGCATCAGGGTTGTACGGCTAACGCCATTGACAGGACCAAATGACTCGGTGCATAAAAGTATGCGTTTCCCTTTGAGAGTGTTAGGAAATTTGGATAGGTCATGGCTGGGGTGGCGCGGGAAGATAGATGTTTGGGCAAGCATGGTTCTAGCTTCCAGAAAAAGTAGTTTGCGCTTCGCGATCCAGAGGTGTCTTGCCAGGACATGATCTGAAGCGGACGGGGGGCGGGAAGCGACTCTTTTCTCTATCAGGAATATTAGGATCACAAGTATGCATTCAAAGAAAAGCCTCGCACGTGGACGAAGTCAAAGCCACGAGAACAAATACATTCGTACTGCAAACATATGCGGCGCATATTTCCGCGTCAACGAGGCTGCAATATAAACCAGAGTAGAGACCACGGGGATATGCTACTCGACGCAGTTCGTCCAGACCCGTGTGGAGGGGCAAATGGAGGGGTAGATCTTGATCGGAAATACCTGAACACGAAAGCCATAACAGTATATTGATGAATATCGTCAATTGATGAAAGAGATCTGGTGCGAACTCTCTGATCAAAACTCTAGTTGTGGACAGATCAACATAGACTTGCCAGAATTGCGATCAGTTCTGATCACAGAAGCACCTGAGATGCCAATTGATCTTGACTGTATCATGTCGTTGTAATAACAAAATCACTTGATTTCAGAACCCCAGGGTCATGTGCCGGCCTTGGGCAATTGGGTTTGTGCTTCATAACAACAACAATGCCTCAGCCTGGACGATTCGTGACGTCCTTTCAAAGCCAGTTGCCGGCGCAAACCATTTGCTGAAGATCCATGTCGGTAGAGAACCCCTGTTGGGGAAATGTATGATGGACGAATTAGGTGCGCCGCCGATATCACATTGCTCCAACAAGCTCAATCCGCTCACGGCCGCGTAATTGCGAATGGATATAGCAATTCCAACCCCCGTGCTCGAGCTGGTCTGGGCCATTGGCGGTAAATATCATGACATGCCAGACAAGAACCGACACAATGGCATTCGGGTCGAGACTCATGACAGATTCATTTCTAGTCGAGAATGAAATTGTTAGTGTTCAAGGCTGAGCTTTGTAAGACATCGGGAAGAGACGGAGCGCGTCCTTCGAGCCAGCCATGGGTTAGAGACGGGAGGTATCGGCGCAAATTGGTGGCGCCACTGCGAGCCGAGAGAGCTTTTAGGCAAAAGAGAAATGACGAGCAGGCTTCGATTCAGGCGGTTGCGGAAATTTTTCTTGCTGGAGAGATTGGATGAGATGGGATCAAGATAAGGCTCGAGCCGAAAGAAAGAAGACTGCAGCTTCACGTGATATTTGTCACGTGGACCCTTTTCCATCACCCTTTTCCCTGACCATTTATGGTACTCCAGCAGAAGGAATACCCAAGGTGCGTAGCACGATCAAAACTTGGTTGAAACGCATTGACATATTGGGTTTATGTGGGCAGTTATGTCGCAAATGTTCTTACAATATGTTGGCGTGGATATATCTGCAACGCCGCAAAATAGCAAGGCCTTCAAGATGGAGACGACATGACCAGGGCATGTCAGAAAACCCCTCCTATTCCTTGATTTACCTTGACTGTCGTTGCGTTCCCGGCCTCTTTCCATCAGGCGAGGTGTAATATTCATTAGTGACAAGACTTCTCTCACCGAAATCGGGTCTCGAGCGGTTGTATAGAGTCGCTCGCTACGCGACAAACATCAGATAGTCTGGTGTTTATGGAACCCGCCGACACGCCCGCAAGGCCTAGCGAGCTCGAACGATGATTGAATTGACGGGCCGATCCACTACCATGATCATGGTCCAGAGAGCCATGGGCATCTGCGACAAGACAGGCGCGGCTTGGAGCCTCCGTTATAGACCCCATTATCTTCCCGTCTTGGCTGCGCAGGCCCCATGCGGGCAAAGCTCATGACGCACCTGGTCCCTGGCATCATGATCCCCAGATAGAGTGGCAGTAATTAGCTACAAGGATCTTGGTTATTAGTTTGAGGGTGTTCCACGCTCTGGTAATTGGATTTAGTGGTTCAAGAGATGTACCGACAGAAACACGGCACAGTACATGAAGGTTCCGAATCCTCAGATGATATTGGTAGGTTGCATGTTGTTGGATCTTGTTCAATTAGCCGCCAGAGGAATTTTCAGCCGCATTATCGTTCACTCGGGCCATTCATTGCAGGAAGACGAGTATCTTCGAGGCTGCCCCAAGCAAACTCCATAGCAGCACGTTTCCAGCCTGTAGTATATTTAATTCTCGTATAGTAAGTCCCGAAAAGGAAGCTGGTCATTTATGACTTGGCAAGTCAATTGCTTAATTCATGATGGTTCAATTCCCGTCCCAGCCTTCTGATTAGGATGCTGGGATGGTAATTACGTTTCAGAGTATGCTGACCGTTGCTGACAAGCTAGCAGGATTAACGATTGTACTAAATCAGTCTAACAGTCGCCACAAACAGCATGCCGACAGCCATTGCAATGAGATTCCAGAAGATGATTTGAGGATCGGTCAAGAACGGGAGTGCATGTGGCTTGATTCTATTCTTGTCATGGCTGTCAACCTCAGTCAGCCTCTATTTACGTGCACATAACTACGGAGTCGGCCGAGTCGGGTGCTGTAAGCAATTACACACAGTGTGTCCTTGATATGGCGAGGCTCCATCTGTACAAAATGACGGACATTGCTCGACCTACCCCTGAGGCGCTATACTCCATCGGCCTAGCCGGCATCGGGTTAATTGGGACGAATCGACATTATGGCCGTTCGCTAATTCTGGGTGATGAAGTTGCTGTCAATTTGTTCTGTTGGACAATTTCAAAATAAATTGAGTTATTGCCTCTGAGTCCCAGCCTCTCTAGCGTGCCAATCTAACGTTACCTCCGTCCATCACCGTGTTTCTGCTGGATGTTATGGATATTTATCCCTGAAACGGGAGTACATACGTACATACATAGAACGATATGGCGATCGTCTTCACCGTCTCGCTTCTATTTCAATCAGTCGCCTCATTATCACTTTTGCCATGCCACATTCGCCAGGGTCGTGGCTACGTATCCATTATAACAAGTCGTTGCAGAGGACCCTTGTCTATCAGTTGAAAGAACTCTCGGCAACCTCGTGTAGTTGATGTTCACATCATATCAGCCTTGCAGGAATGAAGATATCAGAATAGGATGACAGCTGTCAGGAGATGTACGGAGGGTGCATTCCGCCGAAAATCCTGCACCTCGTATTCCTTTTTACAACCCCTCCAAATGCTTATTCCGTCAGCTTCATGAGGCTGAATCTCACTCTATCTCCTACTCGATACAAATGAAACGAAGTTGCAATACAGTATCGCCCGTGCACCCTTGAGTCGTAAATTCATGGATCGTTCCCAATGACGAATTTAACCAGGGCAGGCATGGGCATGGACTGTTTGATGGTGATTGAATTGGACAGTGCATGATGTGGACCCTATCTTGACCCGTTTTGTTCCTGAGTAATTGACCTTAGTTGTATTAGACTATCTGGATTTCGATAATCTTGCTTGGCCAATTAAATATATTACGATGCCCGTCCTTGAACAGACAGGTCTTGAACCGTATGGCATGCTGACTTAAGCAACCCTTGTAATATTTGATATCTGTTATCGACAATATGTAGTAAAAATTTGGTCTGTTTTCCACACTTCACCACCTTATGTTTATGGAAGCTTAGCCGCGCATGGGGGTTGCATTTGGAGGGACCTGGTTTGTGCGGGAGTGGAGGGGCTTGCGCAGCCTTGTAGTGCACCGTGCCTTGATACTGTACAGTCTTATTCAATGGCCCCCAAAGTACCTCTTCCACCAGATTGTAGTGGTTGCGGTACCTGCATCCCTCCAGCTCAGTGCCCCTGGGCCCTGGAAAATGGGATGCATTCCCTGAAGATCCATCCCTGCCCCTCCATCCAAGAGTCGACACATGCCGCAATTCATCCATCCCTTGGCGGGCAGAAACTAAGGTAATGGGAATATCCATATCTCACCGCCTTAATTTCTTCTGGGCAGATGTTCCCCAATCGTTGCGTGGCTTCAGCCCCTCCTCCACTGTCCTCGACGCTTGTCCTCCCTCTTTCCAAAGTTGGCCCCCCTTTTTTCTGAGTTACAACGTCGAGGTGGGAATATCTTTTCTATTCTAGCCTCCTGTCCCCTTGCATCCGCTGCTTTATAAACCTCTCCCTTCCCTCTCATTTCTCCCCAAACCCTCACACTCGCTAGCATTTCACGTGTGTCGATTCGTGACCTCGTTTGCGCGCTTCTTCTTTACAGCTTGCCCTTTGCCTTGTCTGTAATACCTATTCATACCGCCTCTAATCATCATGTCTTCAAACGGTACCCAGGAGGCCCCCATTGAGGTCCGCCGCATCTGCTGTGTTGGTGCTGGTTATGTCGGTAAGTCGCAAGATTCCCTTCCATGCGATTCTTTTCTATGAGAAGAGAGCAGCTTGCTTTTTAAGCTCGCGAAAACCGTGATATTGCGCTCAATGCTGCGATTGCGCGCTTATCACCTTCGCGAGTGTTATACACCGCTTCAATAACGCAATTGGGTCGATCCAGACTAACAAACCTCTTCCAGGTGGCCCTACCGCCGCTGTCGTTGCTTTCCAGAACCCTAACATTCAGGTGACTGTCGTCGACCGAGACACCACCCGTATCCGCCGCTGGAACTCCCGTCACCCCCCTATCTACGAGCCCGGTCTGCACGATATCGTTCGAATTGCCCGCGATGGTGGCCGTCCTACCAAGATCTCAAACGAGCCCACCACTGACACTGAGGGCTCTTCTGGCGAGGAGGGTGAATTCGCCATTGCCGAGCGCCAGCCCAACCTGTTCTTCTCTACCGACATTGCCAAGCATGTCGGAGAGGCCGACATCGTTCTGGTTGCCGTCAACACTCCCACCAAGTACCGTGGTGTTGGTGCCGGCAGCGCTACCGACATGACTGCTTTCGAGGCCGTCACCGCTGTTGTCGCTCAGTACGCCCGCGAGGGTGCTATCATTGTCGAGAAGTCGACAGTTCCCTGCCGAACTGCCCAGCTTGTTGCTGATACCGTATGTTTATAATCAATTTTGGCTGTGCGGCTCGCAGCAGGTGTGATAAGATGCTAATTACAAATGATAGCTTGCCATGCACCGACCTGGTGTCCACTTTGAGATTCTCTCCAACCCCGAGTTCTTGGCTGCCGGTACCGCTGTCAACGACCTTCTCTACCCCGACCGTATTCTGATCGGTTCCGCCCCTACTCCCTCGGGTAAGAGGGCTGCTGAGGCTCTCGTCAAGGTTTACAACGCCTGGATTCCTCGCGAGCGCATCCTGACCACCAACGTCTGGTCTTCCGAGCTCGCCAAGCTTGTCGCCAACTCTATGCTGGCTCAGCGTATCTCCTCTATCAACTCCATCTCCGCCGTGTGCGAGCAGACTGGTGCTGATGTCGATGAGGTCGCTAAGGCTGTTGGTGTTGACCCCCGTATCGGTAACAAGTTCTTGATGGCTGGTATTGGTTTCGGTGGCAGCTGCTTCAAGAAGGATGTACTCAACCTTGTCTACCTTGCTGAGACCATGGGTCTTCCTGAGGTTGCCGAGTACTGGCGCCAGGTTGTCAAGATGAACGAGTACGCCCGTGACCGTTTCTCCAACCGCGTCATCAAGTGCCTCAACAACACCCTTGTTGGCAAGAAGGTTACTATCCTCGGATTTGCTTTCAAGAAGAACACATCCGACACTCGTGAGGCTCCTGCTCTCGAGATGATCAAGACCCTCCTTGAGGAGCGTCCTCGTGAGATTGCTGTCTTCGATCCCTGCTGTAACCCCTATGTTATCAAGGCCGAGATCAAGGAGCTCCTTGGCCCCCTCGCCGAGGGCCACAACATCACCGTCCACGGCAATGCCTACGATGCCTGCGAGGCCAGTACCGCCATTATCATTGCTACTGAGTTCGACGAGTTCCGAAACCAGCCTCCTCCCCCTCCCGCTCCTCAACCCGCTGTCCAGCCCAAGACCATTGGTCGCAAGCCCAACCCCAAGTCGGACCCTCGTCCCTTCCACAGCGCTACCCCCAGCGCCAACGACCTCCTTGCACTCCACAAGCACCTTGTGCAACGCCCCGATATCCAGTCGGAAGACCCTCTCGACCGCTTCAACGTTGAGCCCGACTGCGAGGACGACTGCCCCGACTGCATCCAGGGGCGCGAGAGCAAGGATTCTGGCTTCGCCACCGGCATGGGAAGCTCTGAGGAGTACAAGCCCAAGGAGCGTGTTGACTGGGTCCGCATCTCCGAGAGCATGGCCAAGCCTCGCTGGGTCTTTGATGGTCGTGGTGTCATTGACTCCAAGGAGATGGTCAAGCTGGGTGTCCGTGTCGAGAGTGTCGGTCGCCAGCACCGATTCTAAACGCCTCGCCTGGACTGGATGGCGCAGCTTGCAACGGCCGACTTTTTAGAATTTTCTGTGTGTACGAATGAGTCGACTGTTGCCTAAGATTATACCGTTTTTAATTAGCATGAAATGACATATGGACGTGGCTGACGAGATACGCCCAAGAAGATATATGGGATGGACAGGGCCTGGTGGGGGTGCGATTTACATGCACGGCGTGATCAGGTGAAGAGGTTTACAGGATATAGATTTAGATTTGAAGCAGTTAACAAAATGCGAGAGCAATGATTTTGATCACATCAAAAGTGTCTTTTACTATGACCACCGTCTTGTGTTCTTCATAGTGTATGCAGCCAAGGGGGTTCGTTAAGTGACTAGAATCTGTCACGGTATTGGGAACAACCCATCTTTCTAACTCGTAAGTTTACTCTGTCAGGCTTTAGAGTCGCCTCTTCTTTATTCCTAGTTGAGCAGTTTCCTCCATGTTTCATACCTTACATGGCCCTACGGACTCCAAGGCGAAACTAGCCAACGTGTTTCAAACTATCTTGTCACTAAACGTTAGGTGTAACAAGCTATTATGGGAATACTACAATACGGCTCGTTTCTAAGACCTCGCCGTCATATTCCTTGCCCGAACATTCTGGACTTTGTTCTTTTTGGAACCCATGTACGTCCAACGTCTCATCGCCCCTGCACATGCTCTGTGCGTGAGACATTGAGTGCAGTTGAGGCGGGATGATGCCCGGTGAAGGGGATCATGGCTTCTATGTGTACGTAGGCGAATGGCGCGTTTCACCAGCGTCGAGGACTATGGAGTACGTTCGAGTTCTCCTCAAAGATGCCCTCAAGACCTTGGTGGTTCTCCAATGTTTACTAAACGAGTTACAACTTGCCTCTTTCACACTCTTTAACGCTGGTAGTATCACCTTCGCTTATTCTTGTCTTGGTGCTGTGTGAGAGTTTCTCCAGCGTCGTTCGCTTACTTCGCTATCGAGTAACAAGAAACATTTTTCTTGACGTCAAGGCCAAGATTCCGGGCCACCATTGTCGGTTTGCGGCCACAGTTTCTGATAAGGACCATACAGAGACCGCCTCTAGACAAGCAGCTGTTTGTCGACATGAGATTGTCGTGGGCTAGCCAGGCCGCTATTTCTAGCCTGGTGGCTATCGCAGTAGCAGATGTTCTGCCACTCGACGACATACCTCTGATGTGTGTAACAATTTGTGGCCCAATCGTCGAGTTAACAGCGAAGTGTGATATTCATGGTCAGCGGCTCGTGAAGCGACAACAAGACACACCGTGGGTTCCAAAACTTGCCGTAGAACCTCCCGAAGCCGATCCTTTTCGAAACATTGCCGAAAAGTTTGACAAGAGAAGCTTCTCAATCATTAGAGCTGCGCCGACATCCTTTCCTTACGAGCTCACGGCTACCGACGATCCCTTATCCAGCACGGAGGACAACCCTCGATCCAGTACGAAGGACGATCCACTATCCAGCACGACGGTGGTACGCGATGGTCACATTATGGATATAACTTCAACGGCAACGGCACGTAGCACAACGACTTCTTTGGCCATCAGATCGACGACAATATCTCGGCCTACAAAGTCGACCTCTACAGGTATAACCACGACTACAAGTGGCACAAGCTGGGGAAACAATATGCAGACAGAGTCACCATCATCCAACGTTGGCCCCGAAGAGGAGTGTGTCTGCCTCAACAAGAGTTTCGACGTGGCTAAGGTTGCGGCGCTGTGTCAAGACTGCATCGTTGTAGATGGACACAAGCAGAACAGTGAGTCTCGCATTATGATCCATCCATCCAGTTCGAATGCTGACATTATAGACATGGATGTTATCATGGAAGCCTGCAAGTTTATGACACTCGCTTATAGTCCCGACCAGGATAGGGTGGTGAATAACATACAGGTTGAGGCGACACCAGCGACTGTTCTAGGTGCGACACAAGATTCTACTACAAGTTCTGGTATTAGAAACGGGGCGATTTATGATTACCGGGTTGGAATTATGAGTTTGTTGTTAGGTATCATCGTAGCAATATAAACGAGATAAGATTAGATGATGGTCCTTCACCGTGAGATCCGGCACACATATTTATCCTAAGCTCTGTATCTACGTTCCCTCTGAGAGCTGAATAAATATCGAAATATATCGGCATAAACTACGCTGCGTCTTATATATTCTAGGCTTAGTCTTCTGTTGCCAGCGCTAAGCTTGCAATCGACAAAGACGTAAATCACACCCTTCACCAGCTCAGTGTCTTAGCTGGACAAAATAACACAGGTTATCTCGTTGCCTATATATGATTATAGTAGTAGGCTACATATATGCACTCTAATAACATATAATGTCTTCTCTGGAATGATTGTTTAGAATCTTGACCCGGATGAATCTAGGGTAGGTAGGTAGGGGAGCTAGTATTAACAGGTCAATTAATGCGACTACAACATACCAATAATAAGAATAAGGCTGAACAATGGACAAGCAGCCCAATATAAGAGATACCTTTACTTGGTATAGTATTGGGGTATATTGAAGTTATTCATAGTAAGTGCCAGAACAAAGAGCACGGAGCATTAGAATGAAAGCTAAACACTCGATATGCAGCTTTGCCGTCACTGATAATATCATTAAATCGCAACGCTTATCCGTACTGAAGTAAAAGAAGTAACTTGCGGTTATATGACATACAGATATTTGTTTTTATGTTGCTTTTATAATTCACTGGTTGGATAATGTGTAGCCAAAGGCCGTCAAATTCATGAGCAAATGAATCAACTGACGAGAACAACCAAAACAAGCAGCCGTCAATCAGTTGGGGCCAACCTGTTTGCGATCGAACAAACAAGGGTTATTGGTATTGCGTATAGCACGATAATATATCATATTTCGAGACGCGATTTATGCTGATTTGAGACTGTAGCATCGAGCAGGTCATCCGTCCCTCTGGGTCGCCGCAACAGATAACAGACGATCACAATATACGAATACTAATGTAACTTTTGACCTGATGGTACATGAGCTTCCAGTAACTTGGTAAAGTTCACTTGCAGCGTTACACTGTTGGGATTCGAACTGCTCGTGCCAGCCATCTGGAACCCATCAAATCTCGCTATCATAAATGACAGCACGTGAATATGTATGTATATGTTTAGGTATACCTGCAATGGCTAGACTCAGCTGTACACAGAGCATATTCATTGCCGTTGTGAGGATATGGTCTTTCTACAGGGTTAAAGTATGACAGCTATTTACAGGTAAATTGATGGTGGTATAGTCGCAGCTGAGGCTCCGGCGATAATTCAAGAGTAGGCTCAGGTCTGTTTACCCTCAATCAAGGCTACGAGGCTTCATACAGGCTGAATATTCGCATAGCCGTCTTTGTCATCGTCATTGAGTCCTACATCTAGCCTGGCGGACCCTAGCAGTAAATCTGCCAAGGCATTGGGTACAAGCACCCGAGCATTTCTTGGGCATCAAACCGATATAGAGGTACTTTGAAGGTTTCATTGGAGGATGCAATGGGAGTCGATCAGATAGTTACGCCACTAACACACCCGTATGATGAGCCGTATAAGACCCCTGAAGCTATACCCATACCCATGTCCATTTGTCATTTACTTTTGGTAGAAGCGAGGAAACTGCCCTAAGCCCCGTTACCGCTTGATCCTTGATCCAATATACCTCAATAACGTAGGTAATATCGGTGTATTGTTTCTGGTGCTCGGACATCATACGTAACAGTTTTCTCAAGCTGCGGTATGATATCAGCATCTGTGCATCTCGCCTCGCATCCATTCTGAGCGTCTCATCCTAGCCAACTTTAACCTCTCAACTCACCGAGTCCTACAAACACTGCCTCATTCGCCTATTTCAGTCTCCTTTCCGAGACAGCATATTCATCGGCGTGGCTTACGGGACATGGACGCCACTGCCCCGGCTCACCGGTTTCCAGAAGCATGATCGACAGCGGCGCCTCAAAAGCCGAGAGGAAACAACGCGATTGGATCTTCACGAGTCACGGTTAACAACCAACAAAGAGAGGAAGGAAAAAGGAATTATCTGGACATACACTAACATTTCCCGAGACCGAGTTTCAAGTTCGTGGGGTAAGTTTACAAGTGTCTTGTGTAAGCAGCGTGGCGGAGTTCTTGCAGTAGGAAAAAGAAAGCACATTTAGAATCGACAAGGTTTGAGATTAATCAAGACAAGGCAAGGCAAGGCTATTACGTATCCAGGATCAACAGCATCGGTGTTTATCACTGGATTGTTGCTTTACGAGGTTATTATTGGAAAAAGAAACCATGAGTTGAGCTGAGGCAAAATGCTATGACACTGCTGCTATAACTCACATCCAATCCTTCACCTCCGCCTCCAAAGTAAACAAACAGATAATCGATATAAGAGGCTAAATAGCTTGCAAGATACCAGGATCCCGGTACGTGGCGTCGAGCCCTAGCTCTTGATAATCCAACCAAACATCCAAAGACTCAAACTTCTCTAGTCCAGCTGATGTCCACCGTATCAGAGTCCGACCCTAGGGATCTCATCCTCCACCGTCAGCTTGGTTTTGACCTCTATAAGCTCTGTAGATCCCTCAAGTGCCGAGGTCAAGCATCCCGTGACGTCCCCCTCATGCGTCGAACCCTGCTTTAACTCGAAACTCTTGTAGATGATTTGCTCCAAACCCCTGGACTCGCCTCTCGCCATGGCTCTCTGCTCAACCGGAAGTCCGGGTGTCACTAGCTGCAACCTAACACTAACCTTGGGGCTTCACGTCCGGATTGCTTCCTGTTGGATCCCTATTCTAGATGCTTCCCTCCATGCCGCATAATCCGGGGCCATATGCCCAGAAGATAAAACTCCGCCATGACCACGAGGCCCCTATCTGTCCAACCGTCCTCATATGCTGTGCCTCCCCACCAACAACCTCATCGAACACAGCCGTCTTCTCCAGACCGGATAGACATCCAAAATCCCAATCAAGGCTTGAAAGAACCGACTTGGTATCTCGTTGGGCCGCTACCTCCGTCCGCTGGTTACACAGATACGCTCTCGGTGTACAGACAACGGCGCAAAGTATACAAGTACATCGATTGCCATATCAAGATCCTGCACCCGTTAGCAACTTCGGCCCGCACTGCATTAGTGTCCGGATTCAGGAGACGACTTGAGGCCCTCTCCCGTGCTTGTCATAGGACGCCTCCTCACCGACGGCCGACAGACGTTGCATTAGTGCCCAAAATTGACGACTGCGCATAAGGGGTTGGAATGCTTTAAAGGCCATTCGTTGACCTCGTACTAGCTTCTGGAATACAGGCATCTTTGCGACATTTTGATTACCAGCAGGTTATGATAAGACGTTGCTAAAAATCAGTCGTGGGGCGTTGAGAGCATCGAGTTGTTTGAGTTATCGAAAAGAGAGGTATTCAGCCAGGAGAATACAATGTCTCCTTCTAAAACACGCACAGCAGAGCCATGGCGACTCATGGCCTCCGAAGCCCTTGCTAAAATCCAAGCCGAAGAGCTCTCAGTCCAAGAGTATGCAGAATCACTCTTCGCGAGAATCAAGACACGAGACGACGACGTCAAAGCCTGGGCGTATTTAGATGAAGAGGCTGTTATTCAACAAGCGAAAATTTTGGACCAAGTTCCAAAGAAGAACAGAGGACCCCTTCATGGACTTCCCATTGCCGTAAAGGATGTCATCTACACCAAGGGTAAGTCTGATAAACGACAAGAAGTAGATAGAGCTCATTCCAAAGCAGACATGCCCACTCAGTTCAACTCATCGCTGTACGAAGGGCATCACCCCGAAACAGACGCTGCTTCAATCCGAATCCTTCGACACGCGGGTGCCCTCATCTTCGGTATGTTGTCCTACATGATCTCTGCGATTCAAACTAATAGAGCAGGAAAAACGACAACTACCCAGTTCGCCGCTATTCATATCGGGCCCAAGACTCGCAATCCTCACGATCTCCTGCGCACTCCTGGCGGATCCTCTAGCGGTTCTGGCGCAGCTGTGGCTGATTTCCAGGCGCCCATGGCTCTTGGTACACAGACAGGTGGTTCCATGATCCGTCCGGCTTCGTTCAACGGCATCTATGGGTTCAAGCCCACGTGGAACTCTGTCTCTCGCGAAGGACAGAAGATCTACGCTCTCATCTACGACACTCTTGGATGGTATGGGCGATGTGTCGAGGACCTGGTGCTCTTGGCCGACGTGTTTGCGCTTCAAGACGACCAAGACGAAGCGCTTAGTTTCCAGGGTGTCAAAGGCGCGCGCTTTGCTATTTGCAAAACTGTCGTTTGGCCTTTTGCTGGCCCTGGAACGCAGGAAGCTCTCTCGCGAGCTGAAGAGCTGCTCAAATCCCACGGCGCTATTGTAGAAGATATCGAACTCCCGGCGGAATTCGATCAGTTGCCGGAGTGGTATCGCATCGTCCTTCATACCGAAGGTCGTACTGCGTTTCTACCCGAGTATCGTGTTGGGCGGGATCAGATAGGTCAGGTCCTGATCGAACACGTCGAGAACGTTGACGGGTTTACTCGTAAAACACAACTGGAGGCATTTGACAAGATGGCTGCTCTGCGACCCATCTTTGACAAAATTGCTTCTCAGTATGCGGCTGTTATCACGCCGAGTGTGCCTGATGAGGCACCTGTTGGTCTTGAGAGCACAGGAAGCCACATCTTTTGTTCCATGTGGAGTGTAAGTGACATCTCATTATCGAGGAACTTTGTGAAATCCCAGCTGACATGAATACAGGGCCTCCATACTCCAGTGCTGAACGTGCCGGGCTTTAAGGGAGACCACGACATGCCGATTGGTTTGTCTCTCGTCGCGCCGCGATATCGTGACCGCCATCTTTTGGAAGTGGGCAAAGCAGTAGGGGAGATTTTCGAGTCTGAGGGCGGCTGGGAGGCGAAGCTGTAAAGTAGGAAGCAAAATCTGTACGAGCACGGGGCGTATCAAGAATGGTAAACAGGACATGGCGAATAAATTTGGAATGGCGCACAGGCATAAAACTACAGGTAGATCGGATCGTACGTATCGGACCTGGCGTCTTTGGTACTGTTAAAATAGTATGTTGAATGCTTTTTGTAAATTCCCCTCAGGACTTTGGTCGACTTGACCCGCGCTGACAAGGAGTCTATATCCCACAATCGCCCTTCACTTGAAATGCCGACATTATTTGCTCATCACAAAATACCAATCACGCCTGTAAACCCGGCCCAAAGCCCTTGCGGCTAAATACCCAATACTGCAGCTCATCCGTCGCGTGAAAAATGTACAAGCCCCGATAGCACCTACAAGATCATAGCTTTCGTGCTGGGACTTTATGACTAAGGAAAACGCCGGGGGTGAGTGGAAAGGGGGCTGGTGTTACCCAGTCAAAAAATGAACAAAAGATGCCTTAGACAATGACTCAAGTTATTTGTTGCAGAGCTCATTGCTTCACGGGCAGGATTTTATCGATACATTCGACGGCCTATTGTTGGTAAGCACCATGCCATAGTGGGGTTGAAAGAGAAACTTACCTCTCCTGTCAGGATGCCCTGGTTTCGAAGATAATGGCCCATGCTCTTGACAAGCTCGATCTGATCCTCTTGGCTGAGACTGGTAATTGCGGTTTCAAGGACGCTGCCGAGGTTGGCCTTGTGGATGGCAATAAAGGTGTGGTAATACATGTAAGCAAAGAAGCCCATGATAAATTGGCAGTCCATGCGATCAGTGATGCCTCCATGTCCAGGGATAGAGTCACCAAAGTCCTTGATCTTGAATGTGCGCTTAAGACCGGAAGCAAAGAAGCCACCAAAGGGAGCAATGAGGGAAGCAAACGTTGCCAGGTTGAGAGCGTGGATCTGCATAGGAGCGATGGTGACAGAAAAGTTAGCAGTTTCAGGCAGGAAGAACAATTCAGGCAGCTCGTATGTCTTAGGGAGAAAGACTGGGTTGGGGTCGCATTGGAGTCCGGTGAAGATATTGGCACCCAGGTCGTTGACAGGGCAGATGAAGTACTTGGATCGCATCATGAGGTTAGAAAGGAACATGGCGAAGATGATAGTCATGATCCAGGCACCGACGAATCCCTCGACTGTCTTCTTGGGCGACAACTTGATGAGCTGCGTGCGGCCAAACATGATGCCGCAAATGTAGGCAAAGATATCGTTTGTGATGACTAGAGCAGCGGGGAGGAAGAACCAGATCATGCCCTCAAAGACGTTGTTCATGATGAAGTGGGCCTGAACTACAATGAGGTACAGAGCCATGTGAGTCCAGGCGAAGTTGGTGAACTGGAACTTGTAGTGACCAGCCTGAAGTGAAGTAACGAAAAAGACAAAGCCTAGTTACAGTTAGCATTGGAGGACCTAGCCGAATTTGGGCTCACTTACCAAACACATAGAGAATGAAGCTGATGAAGCGGTGGTGAGTGGCCAGAGGTAGCAGGACCTTATCAACCAGGATAATGTGCTTGAAATAGTAGATGACGGTTTCACCATAGAGGAAGTACATAGTAGTCGCCAGCCAGTACCAGTTGAGACTCTTAGTAGATCGCAGGGAGCGGGCACGACTGGGAACATTGGCGATTGCGATGACCTCCTTGAAGGAGACGATCTGGACAGCGGTAATAATGCAGATGATGTAAATGTGGCCCATGAAGAGCGCTGTGAAGAACATGGCGAACATGACAAATGTCCAGAAAGTGCGTGTTATGAAGTTGGCCTTTTTCTTTTCATACTCGGCTTGCTTCTCGGTAACTGCTGGCTGTTTCTGCAAGGACAGTCAGTCTTGCTCTTCGAGTAGTATTACAATGCCTGGCGCTGGCATCTCAGCTTTGAACCATCGTTTCTGCTTACCTCATTCACCGTTTCCAGCTGGTTTGAGGATTGGGTCTTGATTTTGGTAGGAGAGCCATCTTCACTGCTGAAGCTTGATCGTCGTCCCTCAGAGCCGTTGCGGTTGGGGAACCTAACCCCTCTCTTTGATCGAGCCATGACTGTCGAGGTATGTGCTTGATATGCGCTATAGCGGGCGCTGGTGGGCTTATCGCGGATTACTGCCAAGAAACTCAGCAGTGAGGTCGTCGTCAACTGCCGCGGTCAGATTGAGTGGACGGTAGGCTCGTATCGCGTTTGTGGAAGTTTCAGGAGCGTCTGTCCTCGGGGGACTGTTCTCGCGAAATGTGACGTCGTCGCGCCGTTCAAAGCGGGAAAAGTATGTCGTCAGGAGAGGAAGCGTTGCGATAGAGGTTTCTTCAGGGCGCAAGAAGCTTGGCCTGATGTAAGAAGATATGCCGTCGGTAATTTGCGCTTTTTTGGCGCGGGTTGAGCGGGTAAATGAGCTCACTCTCGCGATAGTGTTGACGATGATGGAAGAACAAGAAATGATGGTTTGAAAAGTCGAGCTACCTAGGCCGTCCCTAGCCCCAGCCCAAAAGTGGGCGGTAGGCGGCCTGCCGAGTACCTAACTTCAGTACAAGCTACGTAAGGTACCTATGCAATGAAACTCCGCTAGCTAGAAGAGCATGACCAAATCTTACACAAAATCTCCCACCTTCTCCAGGACTGATCAAACCTGGTGACCAATCCTATCTCTGAACGACCAACCGGCTACTGCGGCTGTGGCTTGACGTGTGTTTCCGGTGGTTCCAGCGGATTTCCCATCTTCCCCTCCAACCTCCAACCCAGGCTCCCTGGGACGTTATTTAGGTAGGTAGGTATATTGCGTCAGGCGGGCATCGGAGTTTATGCACGGCCGGATAAGCTCCAGTCATTGCATATTTAACACTTGTATCAGTTGCTAATTCATCTTTAATTTTTGGCATAACGCTATCTCTCTATGTGGTTCTACAACGGCTACTACGATGTATAAGTTCTACTTGACACGTTGTGAGTTGAGACATTGTCCTAGACGCAGGGGCTCATTAGCTGTGGGACGACAACCCCCGTAAGGCGGTATCCATTAGAGATCTGTTGAGATTTGTCTCAATTAAAGAGAGACAATGGAGATTGGAGAGATTTGTCGGTAAAGGAGGATGCGAAGCCCTAATAAAAGGGACCTCTGGTAAAGGCTAAAGCAAAACTGCCAAGCAGGACATGTAATTACGCACCTGGCTTAGCCCGTAATATCCGGCGCATAGAGGATCACCGGCCATTTATCTCTCGGATTATCGCTCTCGCTCTCGGTATTTTACATGCGCGTTTTCATTTTGCCAGTTAGATTGTGTTACTAGCAGGCAAGGCATTATGACCGCATTATCTTGATTGGAAAAACTTCAGCTGTCCTTTTTTAATAGTGGCCGAGATCTCCAAACTTGGAGCTATGTACCCACAAGCTGTCAAGCTTGGGATCAATGACGCACCTTGCTCTTCACATGCTCAGAAATGTTCCGACTCCGCAAAAGTTGCGCCCCGTTTCTCATCGTGGCTGAATACCAACACCTGCCACACTTTGTCTGCATAACTGACACGTGATCTCGTGTCGCGTCTATGTATTGAATCTTTCCACTCATTACATACGCGACCTAAGTCAGCGAACAATGCTCGAGGGGAACCAACAATAACAAAACCCTTCATCTTTGCTCAATGGAGATTAACTCTCCTTGTGAAATAGCCATGAATAATGGATCTCGACGAGTTCTCCGATGACGGGTTCGATGACCTCCCCGACAACGCCCTGCAAGAACTCGAGGATAATGCCATTCAGCTCACACAGGCTCACGCCCAATCGAAGCCATCCACCCAGCACCCCGCAATCGAGGATTCCGAAGTTGTGTGGATTGAAGATGACGATCTCGATACGACCGAAGTGACCAATGACGCTGGTGTTCCTATTGGAAGACCGGCCATAGACAATAACCTACAACAACAAAATCAGTCATCGCAGGGCTACTACCTCGATTCTCGACGCTCGATTCCGCCTCCAAACCCAAGATGGAACCCAGTAGTCGACCCCACGAAGCGCCGCCCTATGGGACAGCCTGCCCAGCACCATCTTCATACAGGACTGCCTAACCAGCCCATGTACACCTCCCAACAGTTCCAAACCCAGGGCTCCAATTTCGCCCGCGCTCAACCAAGCCAGTTTGCCAGACCTCCTCTGCCTCAAAACAGACCTGCAGCCTCTCAGCAATCTCAAAACCAACCTGGTGATGTCTTGTCAGCACTCCAACAACGAGTGCGAGTCCTTGAGGACCAGCTCAAAGCGGCTCTTGGAGAGGCATCCATAGTCCGATCCAACTTTGTCAAGGCCAATGAGGAACATGCTGCCGAAGTCGCTCGCTTGAACAAGCTCAACGCTGAGCAACTAGCGAAACAAGAACGGATTGCTGAGGCGGCTGTTGCTGCTGAGCAGAATGCAAATACCGAACTGCAATTTCTTCAACGTGACATGAGGGAGGTTAGTGACCGCGTTCGCCGGAAAGAGACTGCTACTGGGGCTTCTGGAGGGCTCACGACCCCCAAGAAAGCATCCAAGTCATGGCGCGTGGCTGATGGATTCGATGAGATGGACATTGCCGTAAGCCCCAGCAAAGGACAAGGGCGGAGTAGAAATGCTGGCTCAGTTGCCCTAAATGTTGGTGAGAGGACGCCAAGCAAGGGGAAAAGGAAACGACCGCCAGTTGATAGCCCTATCATGGCATTGGAAACCCATACCGACAGCTTCACCAGTAGCAATGGAAAGCCAGAGCCTCCAGCACAACAACGAGCACCGATTGTAGTCGCGCCACCACCTGCTGTTTCTTTTGAGGTTCGTCAACTCTATTTTCTTCTCTAGGACCAAGCTAATCTGGTCTAGTTTTTGCAACTTATGCTCGACCATGGCGCCCAGCAACCAACTTTTGACATTTTGTCCCGATTTTCCTTTGCCGATGACCGAGAAACGTCTTTCTCAGCCATCATATTTCAGAGGATACCCTTGATGGGAAACCCTCATCGCCCGATGCAGCTACTCGTGGACTTTGCAAACCTCATGGTCGGCATCTGGACTCGTTGTCAAGCAGATCAGCTTTGGGAACCCATCAAGTATTTGCTTGCCCTCATTTCCTTCACGTTTTCACTTCATGCATCAGAAGTTGTTCCTTTTGTATTCCCAAATCTGGCTGCACCAGCTCAAGCAACAATGTGCACTTTGGCTGAATGGCAACACCGTATACGGGAAGGCGAGCAACGACTCAAGAACGACCAATTCCAATCCATGAAACAGCATATTAAAATTGTCGATATTTTGTCTGTCTTTTATACAAGCTCGCTCGCTTGTTCGACCGCATTGGATGCGAAAAACCCTGAAGGCGAGTCCAAGGCGGTGGATTTTTGGAGCTTTATCTCGCTTGATCTCGTTTATAAACTTTTGAGTCCTAAACAAGAGCTTCCTGAAATCCTAGCAATGCTGGAGCTGCTCACTACATCTTCTCTCCCAGGCTCCATTGGTCCTATTACAGATGAAGCAGATGCCTCTTCTGTGGCTGGTAATGTTATCAACCAGGTTACGAACAAGCTTACCGACTACCATCTATCGGTCAAGACTCGCGAACAGAAATGTTGTTTACGATTGGCTGCATTGCGAACACTCATCGCCTTTTCTCGGTACTCTTTTGGCGCTATAGAACTTGCATCTCACAGTCTTGCCCTTCCTCGCCTCGTGGCCTGCCTCAGCACGGCTATAGATGAGTTGTACGACCAACCTATTCCGTCAAATATCCTACCACAAACATCCGAAACAAACAGCGTGCACTCGGAACCGGAGGCGGCTTCATATTCGGCAAGCCTCTATCGGATCATCTCTCAATGCGTTTTCTTGATCCATGTTCTGGTAATAGGCCCCGAAACTGCCAACATCGCCGATATTGGTCAGAAGCTGTCTATGGCACATGGTGGAAGCCAGCGGTATCTTCTTGCATTGGGAAGGCTCACATTTGCTGAAGAAGACCTAGTGATGGAAGCCGGTATCGACGGAGAGACAGTCGAGGCAGCCCATGAGCTGCTTGAGCTGGCGGTGACGCCAGATGAGGGTGAAGTGGTGAGTGGGGCATTTGGGGAATAGCATCGTAGGTCACTGCATCTCTGGCGTTTGGATAGATGATGGTTTGAACTCAGAGTTGGTCTATGATATCTATATTGCTATAGACGGTTGGCTGGCGTTTGGAGATGGGGTTAGTCAAGATACTTCAAGACAAAAAGCAGCAATTTGAGATATAATTTCAAAGTTTGCAATAGCAAGATAAAGAAGGCTGAGTAGAGAATGGCCATGCTGTCTTCGCTAGACATGTCGCACCTGAGCTGAAAGTCATAATTCTTGAGCATCTTGATCCTCCTCCCATATACCCGCACCAGGTATAGAATCTTAACCATTGTATGAGACATGAACGTGGTCCCTGGATACAGGTTAGCTACAGGATCGCACTATCGAGATGCATAGGCCACTCACCAATGGTTCTGCGTCAAGTCACCGCGGTTGTCCATGGTTCGCCAATTCTCCCAGTTCTTATCCGTCTTATCGACAGAGGTAGTCCAGATCTTCTGCCCCCAGATGACATACTTGAGGTTCAGAGTGTTGCGGTTCCTCATGCACCACTCGGCAATATCTTTTCCGGAAAGTGTAGCAGACTGTTATCTCATGAGTTTGTATACGATAGATTCATCACGATGGAGTGACTTACACCACCAGCGTCAGAACACATAAAATCGGTCGCTAGTCCGCAACAATGATCTGAAGACCCGGGACAAGAGCAATCTCTCTTACATCCAATCTCCCTCACTCTCCCCGGAAACGCAGCAACGACCTTTTTGGACGCATCAACAGAAACTTGCTTACACGCTCCCACAGCCGGGATCGTCGGCGCCGGATACCCACCGAAGCCAGAGCCGGCGGAGCTGCAGCACTTCATCTGCGCCGGACCGGGACACTGGTTGCTGGCGGAGCTACCAGCGCAGTCCGAAGTCCAACGGCAGTTACCTGAAGTGCAGCTGGGCTTGGAGCAGCATTTGATGTTGGCCGCATCGGCGGGACAAGCGCCTGAGATGGAGGAGCCGCCTGCAGAGTTGCAAGCTGCTTCAGTGATACAGACGCCGGCTATGCCGTTGGGACCATAGCAGGGTTCGTTAGGAGCGGAGAGGGATGAAGAGATGAGGGTGAGAAGGGTGAGAAGGGAAGCTGGAGTTGTGAAGTGCATTGTGATTGGGGTTGTGGTTTGTTTAGATGCTTGGATGATTGTCTGGATGAGTTCCTGCTCTCATATCAGAGAAATCGGAGTTCCCGTAGCTGCTTTAAATAAGAGTTTGTGGCCCATTGCCTTCTTCTCTCTCGATTTGTGTCGATCATGATTGCCATTCTATGTTTCACGCAATATCTAGAGGAACCTGCTCAAGTTTCGAGTTGATCATCGCTGTGTAACGTCTTTTAGAGGTCAACTAATTTTCGCTCTGGTGTGGTAACCCTCCAACTGACGACCTGCCTATTACGGCCATAAAAAGACTTGTTTTTAGGACGTTTTCTTCCATTATTATCAAGGGCATGACTTTTCTTTCAGCTGAGTCCAAGACATCTCCACACACGACTTATAACCCTGGTCATGCGCCGGATATCGCAGCTGATCTTCTTCAGCTTTCCTTAATTAGATTTTCAAGGGTGAATTCTTCGTTCCTTATCCTCAGATATCCGTTAGACTATTTCTGACCTGCTAATCAAAACGTCGAACCAGCCCCCCGACGTCCCGGTCAATCGCGGAGATCAACGGTTATTTGACGATCATGCCTAGCCACACCGTTTTGTCGCGGCTCCTCGCGTCCCGTTGCGTAGCACATATCTGCTATCGGGATTAACATAGTAACTGATCCGAACACTCAAGCAGGACTTTTTACAGCTTTGCGTCGGTGGCTTGTTTCACCTTAACAGTGGTACACAAGAAGAGACGGAGTCTTGACCAAATTTAAGCTTAGACGGCAAGCATAAACATAAGACGGAGCAATAGTTGGACCTGAAATAGGCGAATATACTGAAGAATCCGGCTTTCAGTACGACAACAAATTCCAGTCTTATGGCGATCTTCATGGGATGGCGACTAATGCTTTCACAGAGTGTGTGTTGATGTTTCAAGGACAGTTGAGACAACATAGTATGATATGACGCAACTGAGAGAGATGTAAACTAAATGATGCTTGTTGTTTTTGATTGAAACAGAGAAGTTGTTTCCTATTTCCGTAATTCGTATCAAGCATACAAGCTGTCAAGCTCATGTTTCGCCGCCAGGTAAGGCCGAGGCTATGTTGCTTGAACACCACAAAGCAAGTGTTAACATTTCGAAGACGTATCGGATAATGAAGGGAAAGGGAAAAGCTATTAATAACCCTTAAAAGGCTGCCTAAATTCAAGGCTCCGTTCAAAGAAAGGTTATGGAATAACATCCTAGTCATGTATCAATGGCCAAGGTATCTTCCAAACATGGCTCAGGGTGTCCATCAAGGACAGCACCCTCACCATATAACTAGAAAAAAGAAACAGAAGAATCTAAAAATAGCAAGATAGAGAATATAGATCATTAGATCTTTATGTTAGTAATGATGGTACGATGATCGAGGCGGCAGTGCAGATAGGGCAGAGAGCTTATGCCAACACTGAGTACCATCGGTGTTGAGTGGTCATATTTAAATCCGCATATGAATACGCTACTGATAAGTGTATAAGACTTTGTACGATAAAGATAACGGAAAAACCAAAGGATACAAGGTCGGAGACGATCGATGTGTTTGGAAGTCAATACCTACCGAAGGAGACTACAAGCAAGTCAGATGCAAACAATGAGCCACCTGTTTCGCAGACTACAGCGTATTTTCTGGGACATTAGTCCTTTTACCTTAAAGAGAAAAAAAATTGCTTCGTTTTTCTAGCCAAGAGCGAGAAATTTATAGTATTGTTAGCAAGCCTCAGAGCCAGCTATGACAGCCAACTCTGTATCATCATACAAACGCATTCATGCGTCTCAAATAGCAATTGTGCCTAGCTTACCGTTCCGTTTATATATCAGTGCCTTTTATCAGATATATCTGGCATTGTGACCCAAGAAATGTTTGGGTTGACTTCATCGATGAACGATTGTGTGTCCTGGTCAGCGGTAACAACTGTTACTCGCGAATTTCTTCAATGACTGGCGCAACTCGAGGGCTTTGACCTGTCGAGATGAAAAAATAACGAGAAAGCCCTGCATTAAGGGCATCGTTGGGATATGAAGCAATAACCTCCCGAGAAACCCCCTTGCCTTCCCTCTATTATGCAACTTTTTCAAGATCATATCCACACATAACGCTCATACTCTAGTCCAGAAAACAAACAACTCCGCTTTAATGGTTCTTTTCTTGACTGCCGTCCTGAGACCCCTCTCCAATCTCCATAGAATCGCTCGCTTGGGTGTCGCTGCTGTCTAACAGTGCATTGGGGGCATAGGTAATCTTGCCTTCCTCGCGTCGATCAGGGGGAATAATGGTATTGTACCATCTGGGCACAAGGACACCAAGCCCGACGAGAACCAAGCAGATGTGTGCCATTCCAAATCCGAGAATGTGAAGAGGGTCGTCGCGGAGTTGGTAGAAGGCTGGATAGGCGAAACCATAGATGATGGCGAGAACGGGAGCGGAAACAAAGCGTAGGAGAATAGGCCAAAAGGCGGGAATGCTCCAGTTCCTTCCAGTCGCTACAATGACATTGAGATCCCTTCGAAGCTGTTGGCCCTGTTTGATAGTCAATAAATGAGGGCAGAGTAGTTGCAACAAGGAGACTTACAGAATAGAAAGCCATGTACCAGAAGCGGGTGAAGTAGACATTGCCAAAGAGCTTGGAGAGAGCAGCATTTCTTCCAATGAAACGACGGACACGGCCCTTGTCTCGGTTAAAGTTGAGAGCAGGAGGCACAGAATCAGGTGTCTTGCCGATGATACAAGACACGACGGTGCAGATAATGAAGATGCCAAAGCCGACTCCAGCACCAGCCTCAGCCTGGACAGCGTGTGCGACAGCAACACCAAGAACCATGCCACCAAAGTAACCAAAGTTCCAGATAAAGAAGGCTGGGTTTCCAACCTGACCAGCAACGTCCCTCCAGCGATAGAAGGTCGTGGAGAAGGCACACTCGCCAAAGACAACAAACACCAGGGCCACGTCGTTGATCCACCGGTCGACACCGGTGAGAAGAGCGTATCCGAACTGGGTGCAGTAGGGGAGCGAGATGAGGAATGAGATAATCACGAGAATAGTGACTACCCATTCGCGGCGTATCTTGGGCTTGGTATCCATAACAAGCGTAACCACGGCGTCGACCATGGCAAAGGCCGAACTGTATCCGAGGACGACGAGGGTGAAGAAGAGGGCAAAGGCCCAGAATTGGGAACCAGGAAGTTGAGTGATAGCCGTGGGCAGCGTCAAAAAACCAATGGTAAAGGCACCAATTCTCTCGCCGGGAACAGGCATCATGTTCAAGTAGCCAACAACACCAAAGGCGGCAAAAGCAGCGAAGCCCTCAAACATGACATTGCTAAGAACGATCAGGCACGAGTCCATGACGGCATTGGCGTGTTTCTGATTGTAGGACGCATAAGAGCTGAAGTAACCAAAGCCAACACCCGTCGAGAAGAAGACTTGGCCTGCGGCAGTCTGCCAGATCTCACCAGAGGCCAGCTTCTCACCGTTCCACTCGCCAAAGTATAATTTGACACCACGGCCGGCGTTGGGGAGTGAAACGGATCGACCGACGAGGATGATGGTCAAGACAACGGGTAGACCCATGGTGAAGTATACGACTCGACCAGTCTGACCAATTCCGCGGAAGATGGAGATCCAAACAAGGAACCAAACGAATGCAGTCCATCCCACAGTCTCTCCGATAAGGGCTGTGCCAGGATATTTGACATAGTCCAGGACTGCGCTGGACGTCTTGTTTCCGGGAATTGCGTCGACGTTCTGGACAACATCCTGGTAGTAGTACTCTTCAGCTCGTCCCTCCCATGGCAGAGGACTCTGGAACGAGTTGCGGAAATAGATCATGATCCAGGACAAGTTGACGACGAAATAAGGACCGACGATAAGGCCAATGTACAGCAGACTAAAGCCTAGGCCCTTAAGACGGTGGTTGATGTTGTTAAAAGCGACAACAGAACCACCACGGTAGGCCTGTCCAATGCTGACCTCGAGAATCAGGGCCGGAATGGCGATGAGAAAGACACACATGAGATATGGGATGAACCACTGGAGGCCGTTGTTGTTGTAGACCTGAGAAGGGTATCGAATGAGGTTTCCCATACCGGCACAACCACCCATGGCCGCGAGCAAGAAGGAAGCTCTCGAGTTCCACTGATCACGACCATCCTCAGATGTTGAGGGCGGCGGCGACAGCAACCTGCCAACCTTTTTGACGAACGCGGGGATCGCCATTTTGGTTAAGGGTCGAAGGAAAAGAAACGGTTTTTTCTTGCTGTAAAGTTTAAGTAACAAGCTCCCCGTGTCTACAGTCAAGACAGAGTTCAGAGGGAGGCTGGTAATCTCATGTGAGGTGAGGTACCTTAGGGTTCTTTTTTGAAAGACCCTTTTTTTTCTTCCTGGTTAAGGTGAGGAAGAGTAGAACGATGTAAGAGGTCCGAGACACTGGAAGTCTCTGTTCATTGCGCGGACATGGTCATCTTTTATTGCAGAGAGACATAGATAAAAAACTGGGCATAGGGCCAAGACTTTACAGCCACGGGGATTGAGTAGTACCTGTTGGTTCTGCAACGGGGAGTTGGCTATGGGACAAGATCGACGCAGCGACATCCATATCCCTGGAACTCTCTGCATGGCGACTCTTGGCTTCGTATGACAAGAAACGCCTGGTGCGAACAAGCGCCCAGCTCGGTTCAACTTGAGAAGCTCCGCTGCCAAGATCCCGAGTATCTTGGCGCATTTGGGGCCCCGGTCTTGGGATCCCTTTGCCTCTTATCTATGTATTGTGAGAATCACTGACAGCCGAAGTGTAGAGAGTTTTCAAAGTGAGAGGTTTTGTATCCAACGGTTGAGAGGTGGTCGGATGATATGACAGACTGACAAGAGCCTCAACTGGATATAGCACAAGAGACCAAAAAGACGTTATTCCCGCTCTACTCTACAACTCTTCGGAGAACTCGCCTCTAGAACGAACGGACCATCGGCGCTTTTTTGCAGAGATTGCGCCATAAACAAGGGCTCTTTAGTGTCTGCGCCGCTGAGTGGATAAAGATCCAATGGGATGGGCATCCATGATCCATCCCATCCAATTTATTTTGCACGTCTTGGCCAACGCAACTCGGCAAAGTAGAAAAGCTTCAGCTAGACAAAGGTTGATCGGGCGGTCGCCAAGGGAAACTACTGACTCTGCAGATGCACATTATTATCACACGGCATCGCCGTCAAAGTACGTCACTCAGCATGTCACAATAACAGTTTCTGTCGAAAAGATGAGATGGAGTTTTGAAGTGTAAAACTCTGATACTCTAGGCTTAGACCGTTGTTTAATGACATGATCGACGTGTATCCATTCTCGGATGCCTTCCACTTTTACTACCACATGTTAATTTCTTCCCCTGTTTTTTGCCCTTTTTAAACTTTGCATCATTCAAAACGACCATGTTAGAGTCAGAGCTCGGTTCTACAGTACTAATTTAGTACCAAGGCGTAAGAACAAGCTTATTTTGCGACATGATAACCATAATTAAACCCTTCATTCTGGAAATCAGTCACTATTCTTTAGTTCTACAAGCGGTCATACTATTTCAGTATATTCCTGCGCAACGAGTCGGATCACAAAACTTGCCTTGGGGTGAGATTTCCGCTCACGCCAAGCCAGCCTCTAATCCTTTCAGACCATGACGTTTTTTTTAGGTGAGCTCACAATTCAGATCCAGGCACCGACTTTCTTTCAACAACGACTGGCCCATATTGAAACTTGTTTTTGCCAAAAGAGGCTGTTAGGATTTGCCAAGGATTGCTATGCATCGGATATACGTAGGGACTCAAAGTAGTTCTGCCATCTTTCTTCAGCTCGCGACTCGATGTGAATCTCCCCACATGCAACGTTTCTCGCCAAGACCCAAGCCATGATACTGTAACAACATTACAAAAACGATATATCGTGGGGATGAACGGGGAGTTGCTAAACCAAAGAGACGGCCTTGGCCTGGGACTATCGACTATCGACGGGGTGATATGATCAACTCCCCGAGGTATAAAATTTCGTGACCATTCTGATGGAGCTTCATGGTCTTGGCCAGACGCCACAGTCTGTTTTGACCTCGCAGCTACCGGAACCAGGCATAGCACGCAATATTCTTTACAAATAATAACTGAACCTACGGGCCGTCTTGTAACAGGGGCAGCTGTTACATGTGGAGCTGTGCAGGCTACAGGTTCTGTTCAGCCTTACCCTAATGGCGAGCAACACTCGTCTCTGGCCTTGTCTGACTGCCCTTGGGCTATCTAAGAATTCGATCCTATTAAATATTCTTTCTTCTTAGTTCTTGATGTAAAAAGAAACTGCTGAGCGGAAACGTGCCGACATGGTACATCCCGCTAGTAGAAAGGAATTATGAATAGCTACCGGTATCCCAAGAATATATACCGCTCTCGGCCCGCTTGAGACTCAATGTATTGTAACATGATTTCCAGGATCTTGGATCTAGCGGGCTATACATAGACTATACCTCGCTCCTTTCAAGGCACCAAGGGTAAACCTTTACCCTCGACAGATATGGTTGTTTTACACCAGCCAAGACTTTGCGGCAGTTGAGGAAAAGTCACATCCAGTTATTCAGAGCACGACATAAATCACTGTTTATATGCCATTATTGCCCATGTTTCTGTGTGCTCCTACTAAAGACAGCCCTTGGGCAATTTGAGTACAGGTGCACTGTCCCGCACTCAATAAACTTGTACTGGAGCCGGTAAATTTCTTAAGAATATGAGTTCATCAATAGTAAGAAGACAACAAGAGAGACGAATCCATGTGCTAGAGTGTGTGATTCCCATAGCTAACACTGAGCCTGGTTCTGAGAGATGAGTGACAGCGTCGTTCGTTTACCAACACCCACTCTGGGATATGGACAGCTGAATCAGGCTACCCAACTGTCTTGGTTGTTGTAAGGCTCTGTGGAAAGTACAGGGCTTGCTGTTCCCATCCATTTATGCCTCTATTGTCTCTTTCAGATCATGTACCATGTGCCTCTATGGCCGGCGCAACGTTTTCCGGCTTTCGGCCATATACCATATGGCTAGCTCAGTCAGAAACACACCAATATCTCACATAATAAGATGAATAAACTCACACAGTAAAATATGGCAACGCTCTAGGGTCTTTAAGCGCTCTTCGCATCTCGCTGACCAGAACCGTCACCTGCTCTCTCGACCAGCCCAAGATCTCTCCAATCGGAAAGATAGCAAAAGCATCAATCGACTGATCGATGAAAGCTCCGTTGTAGAACCCAACCTGCTTGAGCTTCTTGTCTCGGGGCCAACCGCCCATGGGGACCTTCCATGTCTTGACGACAAGGTCGGTGAAGCCAGCCTCTCGCATGTATTTCTCCTGACGACCATCGCGAGCAATTTCCCATGTGCGACCTGTCTTGCGACCGCATTCAAAAAATAGCTGATACCATTTCTTGAAAATGTGATCCTTGTCATTTTCGACTTTGGGGTTCTCGCTGTGTGTTTGGATATCGACCTCAAGACTCTCAACCCAACCGCCTGGACGCACGTGTTCGTATGCCTGCCGGAAGAGTTTCTTCCAATCATCTATGGCACCGTACAAGTAACGAATGTGGATAAAGTCAAAGTCGTTGGGCTTGAAGGTCCAGTCAAGCTGGGCATCATCGATCTGGAAGACGCAGTTTGGAGGGACGAATGCGGGCTGTACGGCTGAGATATCTGTGCCGAGAACTTCGGCGGAGGGATACTCGTCAGCCATATCACTGTAGGAAATGTCAGCAAGAAAACTTCATTGCTGGGTCAAGGCATACATGGCCCAGATCCCGGTGCCGGTACCGATGTCGAGAATTTTCTAACCACAGTTGGTCTCAGCCCTTGTGCAGATTTTGATCAACATGTTCAATACCTGAGGATTTTTGTCAATGGGTGCGAGGTGAAGCTTGTTATCTAGGAGAAGCAGGGTGCCATGATGCCTGAAAAGAGTTGAGTCAGTCGGGACTTGGGATGATAGCCAGCAAGGGATCAAAATACAGTATATCCTGGCCTTCTTGATATTCATCATCCGTAGGAGCCCTGGAGATAACCAATTACTTTCGTATGCTTTGATACATTCGTAGGTAAACCAACCAGTATTCCGTCGTCTTGGATTGTTGAAATGGTCGGCCGTGGATATGTCGGTACTCAAGAATGCTCGATGCGAGGGATGCAGTCGAGTCACGCAAGCTTCGGCTCGGTCAGTCATGCTATTGCATCTTAGAAATCAGAAAGCTCGCTGACCTCTCACTGTTGACGGTTGAGTGATCGTCATCGTCGATATTACCAACAACTCGTGGATCCTATCGCAATAGTTAGAAACTCAATTCATATCCACGCCCATGTCTTTCAATAAGCAAGGAGATATAATCATTCTGGAATGGATTAATGGCATAAACAGAGAGACTGACAAACTCAATAGGAGCTAGATGGAATGGCGATGAAGACTGTTGTCTCTGCTGCTCTATAGTTTCGGCCATGGTTGTTTCGATGTGATATAATTTCCTTACTAAGCAGGGGTTTGAAAGAATAATGAACTCCGGTTCAATACGCTTTTTATAAATCGTGAATGAGTTGGTGGTGTTCACAATAAGCGGCTGTAATTAATAGGCAAGATTAACAGCCTTTCACTACTCACAAATGAAGAACATCAGGATGGTGGAAGATGAAGAAACATGCGGTATATATCCCACAAAATCAAGTCTGTTACATAGAAGTAGGTTAAAGTAGGATTTGTAAGGATACTACGACAAGGCACGGGTTAGAAGCAAGGAACCTACATGTTACAATATACCGTATCGAAACCACTTGTTGCAGAGGATAGACTCCGCGAACCCCAGTTTACGGCATTAGCGAGTGTGATAGAACGGGGGTATAAGGCCTACCAAGACGGAACATGCTTGAAGACTTTGTAGTAGACGAGTCCTGGGTGCATTGGCGGGGATAGAGTACACGTCGCCTCGCCAATTTCTCCATCCTGTTCGGGGTCGGATAAGGCTCAGAACTGATTCTAATATGTGTTTTTGTCTTTCAAAATCTCCGATAGTTTCATGATAGGCATAACCCTTGTTATATACTATTGCCTGCCCTCTTGTTGTCTTTCTTCAAATTGAGCTTTCCCACCACCGACGTTAGACCTAACCCTATAACGTACGACTCATATACGGAGTGCCGTCGTAACATTCCGCGTTATTACACGCCAATTGATGTTTAGAGCCTGTCAAAGTCTTTGCACAAAGAAACACGGTCTCACCCCTCTCTGCCGAACTTTTCTCCCGGCAGAGGGTCTGCATAGGAGGGTTGCAGTTGGACCCTTGTACGGTGCCCAGATTGTCAAGAGCCGGAGGGGAAGCAGTCGGAGATACGTCATATCAGAGTGCATGATCTTTTGAGGGGTTCTTTACCCTTGCTTAGCTCCTGTTGCGTATCTGTATGCAACCTTTGAGGACAGCTCCTGTAGTAGTCTTGTGCCGCAACAGGAACAAGTTAAATCTAATACTACCTATAACGGTCGCAGCGGGTATTAACATTATGATCATCTGAATAGTGAAGCTAAA
The DNA here is from genome assembly GCA_014822075.1 of Fusarium buharicum. Taxonomy (NCBI): domain Eukaryota; kingdom Fungi; phylum Ascomycota; class Sordariomycetes; order Hypocreales; family Nectriaceae; genus Fusarium; species Fusarium buharicum. The sequence continues at coordinate 25,593 of JAATHB010000176.1, read as the reverse complement.
CATGTTTAAATCCATGTATTCTTGCGCTGGTAGTATTGTACTTTTTATGCTGACTCTAATGTTCACCCAATCTACGCTTTATGTCCACGAACAGTGGTATCTCCGTCTCGCACGCACAACGCTCAGTGATCCTATATCGTAAATCTGTAAAACAACCCGCTCCCTCTTTTTTATAGTCTTTCCAATCCCTCTAAACCTCTCGACGCCGGCTTGACTCTCCAGTAATACTTTCTTCATATTCAGTCAACCGCAATGCCTCCTCAACGTCGTTGACGAAGTGGCTCTCTCCCGCCATCTCCACAATACCGCTGCTTGACATCAGTCGCCAGACTGGGTGGTCCTTGCGAGCTGGGCCCCGAGAGAAGTAAACGCTTACTCCTTGGTCGTGGTAGTTGCGGACAATCTCAGTTAGGACCTGTGTCCCTGAGCCATCCATAGAAGTTACGCCGTGGATGTCAAAGATGACGTTTCGGTTCATGTCGTGACTGCGTAGACGTGGGAGAGCCGGATGCGCTTTTGATGTGCCATAGAGTTCAAGCCGACGAAGTCGAGCCTTGAGTTCTCCTGTGTTGGCGAATGTCAAAGGTTCCGGAATCTTGACAATGAGACAGCCTTCGACAAACTCTAAGCTAGCCTTATCGCCTTCTGCATTCTCGAATCGGTTCGTTCCGGGGATTCGGCCTAGAATCTGGATGCGTGGTCGCGTACTATGCTTGATAACCATGAGCATCGATAGTCCTACGCCGAACGCCATGCCAAGTGTGAGTGAGTAGAACATAGTCGCAAGGAAGATGACAGCCATGAGGCCCAACTCTGTCCAGCCACGGATTTTCAGGAAGAAGCTAATGTCGTGGGGCGCCTCTTCTATCAGCGAGTAAGCCACGACAGAAATCATCGATGACAAAACAGGTTTCTTGGAGGTATTAGCTTCAGCGATTGAGGATATCTGATTGACTTGGGACTTACCGGCAGGAAGTAAAAGTAAGGAAGAAGGAACAAGATGGACAGCAGGGAGATGATGCTCAGGAACATAGAGCTGGCTGGGCTTTTGCCTCCGGTACTCTTGTTCACCTTGCTTCGACCGTATCCGCCAAACGCTGGCAGGCTCATGAAACAACCGCCAACCATATTGGCAATGCCCAGCGCAATCATCTCTCGATTAGCACTCAGCTGGATGCCTTGAATCGTCTCACTGGAACCTAGACTTTTGGCCGCTACAGAGGACTCAAAGAAACCCAGAAGCGCAATGAGAAAGGACGTTGTCATGGCACTTCGAATGTGCGGCATGTGCTCCAGCTTGAAGGGCCATTGGAATGCGAATAACTTGCCGTTGGCGGCTTTGACTGTTCCAAGAATCTCGACGCCCTGGTTCTCCCAATCGAGTTGCCAACAAAGAATCGCAGACACCACCACAACAACAAAGCGGTCAGGCACATAGGCAACGCCAGGGTATCTAGGTTGGAGTCGGTTCTTGAGTTCACTAAACACTCAATCAGCGTTGTGTCAGCAGAAAAGCTACAAGAGTGTCACTTACCGACAGACCATGATTACAAGGAAACTGATTCCTGCAATGGCAAATGTCAAACCATGCGCCTTGTTGATATTGTTGATCATGAACTGAATCTTTTCAACAGGACTGCCGTGGCTGACGCCCGCCTCGTCGGCCAGATCAGCCAGCCCCAACTCGGGAATCAGCTGGTCAACAGCAATAACGAAACCAATGGCAGAGATGAAACCACGAAGAAAGGGCTTGCTGAGCACGCTATCCATAAAGCCAAGTCTTGCAAGTCCTGCAATTAGAACCATGGCGCCTGCCATACCGGCTACGATTCCGCAGACCTGCGCATGTAATAAACCGTTTTCTTCATCCTCTCCAGAACCTACGTTCTGCTTGACGACAGTACCGACAAGCAGAGAGCCTGCAGCTTCGGGGCCAACAACCATTTGCGGGCAAGACCCCAACAAGGCATAAATGAATGGGTTGAAAACAAAAGCATAGAGGCCGTGGATCGGAGGAACGTGGGCAAGATTCGCGGCGAGGGAGAGGGCCATTGGTAGGTAGAAGGAAGCCATGGTGATGGCGGCCACCAAGTCACCACGGAGATACGAAGCCTTGTACTGGCGCATCCAGTTCAAGCATGGAACATAGTACGCAAGATACCTAACCAAGACGTTAGCAGGTCGCTTCCCAGATGGCAAATCTAAGTGCACTTACATCAAGGGGGTATCCTCAAAGCCGGCTTCTTCAGCCAGCGCACTGCTGTGGCCCATGGTCTTTGTCCGCATATTTCTCTTCAACCACCGCTTCCAACCTTCATGTCCCACAATGGTTGTGATTGCGTCGTCCAGCACAGGAATATGCGTACCTGATCCTACTGTCTCAGTACCATCCTCGTCGGTGCTCCTCATAGTAAGGCTTGGACTCATCGGCCGAGGACTGAAGGTGCCATGGCTGCAAACGCCAGGGTGGGCAGGATGAACGCTGGCTCGGCGCTGGTTCGGTCGCTGGTTGCCGTCCATTAGAGGTGTCGACTCGTTGGCGAAGATTTCGTTTATAGCGGCTCGAGAGGCATGGCCAGGCGAACCGGGAGGGGACCCGACGGGGGCACTCGTAGGGGAACGTAGGCTTGAAGGAGCTCCCGTGTTGGACTGTTCATCTTGAGATCGGCTTTGGGCGCTGAGAGCTTGACGAAGAGCGCTTGGTTGGGCTGGACGATGGTCGGTCCACGAGTTGTTGCGACTGTGGGAGGGTCGACCCGTCATGATTGCGGTCTGTCGTCGCAGTTGCTAGGTGTTTGGGAACTGTATAGGTGTAAATACTTCCAGTAACCTATGTCTGAGCCTGACTCAAGAGAAGATGCTGCTTTGGTGGTGCAGAGCCTCTCCAACTATTGTCGGCGAGCAAATGCCGACTTTGATTCAGACAAAAGCAATGCGACGGGCGATAATGAGCAATACATAGGCTTGGATCCTACAACACACTCAAGTCACAGGCATAAAGAAAGTAAACAGTAAGAAAGAGAAAGATGGAGGTGATGAAGATCAAAGATTCATTCCAGGCTCGCTAAAGCTTAGTAGTCAACCCCCATCCATTCCCAGGGTTTCCTCTTTCCTGTACGGATAGAGTATCGGTCAGGTTAGGGTGCAATTATCAGCAACTTCCAACCGATCTCAGATCCGCTAGAGGGGTTTCAGCCAATCAGAATTAACCGTTGATGGCTGCCAGCCACCCACGCAACACGCATGGGCGGGCAATTCACTGACATCAGCCCGCTAACCCCAGCTGACTCTAGAGGGGTCCACGTGAACGAATGGTTGATCTCGTGTTGTTCAGCCACCCCTGTTCATGTAGAGGTTGGTGGTGGTGTCGAGATGAGGCTGTTGACCCGACTTTGGCCGGTGGATTTTCTATTAAATGTCTACAATAGACAAGTTCGTCTCTTGGCTGACATGAGTAAATAAAAAAGTATAGTGACTTCGTAATATGTGTTTTTAATTATAGTAAAAGACAAAGCTCGACTGTAATTTCGCTCGAGAAACCATCGCCAACTGACACGTGCCTCATGCCCAGATCTGGTGGTGTTACATAATTACAACAACTCGTTGCATCGCCCATCCTACACCTGCTCGTTCACGAACAAACCTGCCATACCCTGTCCTGTACCGATACACATGCTTGTCAACAGCAGCTTCTTCTTTTGCCGCCTACACTCGGACAGACCAGTCACGATCTGTCTAGCACCCGTAGCACCCAATGGGTGACCCAGTGCGATGGCTCCTCCACGAGGGTTGAGCTTTTGTGTGGTAAGGCCAAGCTTGTTCTGGCAGTAGACGCCCATGGACGCAAAGGCCTCGTTGATCTCAACGATATCAATGTCCTCGAGACTAATGTTGTGCTGCGCGAGAAGCTTGGGGATAGCAACGGTAGGACCAATGCCCATGATGCGAGGAGCAAGGCCAGCAACGGTGGAGCCAACATACTTGGCCATAATGGGTTGACCAAGCTTGATGGCAGTAGATCGCTTCATCAACAAAACAGCGGCAGCTGGCGAAACGTTAGGAAAAAATCCTCAATCAATGCCGCGAACAAGAACTTACCTCCATCGGTGAGTTGACTGGCGTTACCACCAGTTGTAGCTCCACCCCATTGAGGGAAAGCAGATCGAATCTTGGAAAGACTCTCGACAGTAGTGCCAGGTCGGATACCCTCATCCCGGGTGAGAGTCACCTCCTTCACCTGACCATCAGGACCCTTGACCTTGGTGGTGATGGGCACAATCTCGTCGTCAAACCAGCCCGCCTTCTGCGCCGCCTCAGCCTTCTGAAAGCTTTCGGCAGCAAACTTATCCATAACTTCACGTGTCACACCAAAGTCCTTGCTGACGTTCTCGCTTGTCCATCCCATAGGCTGCATGCAGTCAACGGCCTCTTGGCTCTGTGATGTAACAGCCTCATCGAAGGGTTGCTCGAGCGCGTCGCCACCAATCGTCATTTGTTCGGCGCCCATGGCGATACCGATCTCTATGGAGCCATTAGAGATGGAGTGAGCGATATCGGCGGTGGCCTTGAGACCGGAAGAACAGAATCGGTTGATCGACGAAGCACCAGCGGTGTTGGGGAAGCCAGCAGCGAGGGCAGAGGCGCGGACCTTGTAGGCGGCTTTGGCATCGGAAACCTACAGTGACTGTTAGCAATGGCCCAATCTATCATAAGCGGGTATGCGACGCACGTTTCCAAGGCAAATGTCCTCGACCAGGGCAGGATCAAGGTTGGATCGTTCTCGGACCTCCTTGAGAAGGGCATAGACCATGTATTCAAGAGATGTGTCCTTGAAACCACCCTTCTTGGCCTTTGTGAGCGGTGTTCGTGCGGCAAGAGTGATGACAATGTCGTCGGGATTCTTGGATAGACTGGTAATCAAGGTCAGTTTGTTATTCTTTACTTCGCGTCAACGGTGGCAACTCACATGTTGTTCAGCGCTGACCCAGGGGCCAGGTGCTTGACGATAGAGCTGATGCGTTCGGCGGCCATTGTGAGTATGTGATGAATCAATTGTTCTTGTCAAGACGGGGGAGAGCAGCTGAAGCGACGAGGCGAATGTTTTTAAAGTAAAATCAAGATACCGAGGCCAAGTCCATCATGGGGAGGCGGGGACCTGAAAGTTCGGAGATCACACGGTAACCTGCAGCGGTACTTGCAAAAAGCGTGGGGTTGAACCGAGGTAGCAGAAAGATTGGCCTCGGAATCCGGCTTCTCAATCCCTAGCCTCCGGTGTGCTTACCTAAGGCCTGGGGTAGCTTGATGACATCCAATGACACGAAACCAGTGGCATCAGTACCAACTGAAATTCCACATTCCAGACAACACCAACACTGACAAACAATACTACGGCAATCATCTAGAAATGTGTTATAAGCCATCTGTATCTACTACCTATAATTGAACCAGGTTTAAACTCCAAAAGCCTACCTTTGCTGCTACTATTGTTGTAACCTCAGGTTTCATCAAGACAGTTATCCTTGATAGCCATATCATGCCTTCAGGGTCTCGAAAGCCTTTCATGACTGGAATGCAGTTTGAAACTCAAATTACAGAATATTTTTCAGTCTTATTGCTTCCTCTGGCGAGGCCCGTTCTCCCAAGGCCTCAAATGTGTGTCGACTCAAACTCATTCACAATCTTCTCAATATTGGCGGTTATCGACGCCCTTCTGGACTGGATAGAACCAGAATTCTTCGAATCAGGCCGCACACCAATAACTCTAACATGAATACACCGAATGTTTTCTATCATCTTGTATGCGAGACAAAGAACCCGAAATCCTGGTCCAGCCTCGGTTTTACCATATCTTCCGCCATATGGCTAAGATCCGTTCCACAGGGACCTGCCGTAGTGCGGCACTTGTTCCTGAATACATAATGTGAGCCACTGAGAGTTGCTGAATTTTCAATAGCCTTTCTCGGGTCTTCCTAGTGTTTCCTAGTGTCTCCTTGCCTCGACCGTGGCTCGACAAACCATCTTCCTGATCCGGTCATTGTTTAACCAGCAACTCGGATAGCTCCATACCATGTCCATATTCGGCGATTTCCCACAAGCCATTGCTTCTAAACTGCCCAGAATACTAGGCCTGAAGGTTCATAGGTACTCCGAGTTTTGGGGACGGGTTGCTCAATATGTTCAGGTCATCGCCTTCAATCTCTTGGTTCTATTTATCACTCTGGTCCTTCATCATTCATTTCATTCACTCACTAGTCGCCCGTACTCTTTTCTCACGTTCTTTTTAGGTTTTCTGTTGATAACATCGGTTTCTACTTTCACTCTCACTCGTATTCGCCCTATCTCCATACAGCATTTCGGTATACTCAATCACCTGGCTAGAAAGCAAAGTGGGCGACCTCTAAAACAGGGCAGACGAAGTCGTATTCACGAATAACCGGGCAATACAGATTTTATCTCAGCTATTGGCTCTTACTTAACCTCGTTGTTGTCTTTTCTTTTGGTCTTCATTCTCTTATTAGATAGAACCGACTGTAGTCTACCGTACGCGGACGACCCTTCGAACACTCACTACCATGGCACTCTCAAAACAGCTTCTAGCCCTTTTACTAGCCAGCCTTGTGTGCGCTCACGATCACAAGCGAGGCCTTTGTTACGTCCCCAACAGTGACGAACCCCAAGATGACAGGATCTGGGTACAAAACGGCAGCGAAATCACATGGTACTACAACTACGGCGACCAACCTTCAGCAATCTACAAAGACATTCCCCAAGAACAGTTCGAGTTCGTACCCATGATGTGGGGTGTCGGCGAGGACTCGAGCGACACGTCCTTTCTCCAGAATGTCAAGACCCTCATCAAAGACAGAGTCAACATCACACATGTTCTCGGCTTTAACGAACCCGATGCTGGAAACGATGTCGGCGGAAGCAACCTCGATCCCAAGGTCGCCGCAGAGGCCTGGGTCGCCAATTTTGAACCCCTAGGGGAGATGGGCATTAAGCTTGGTCTTCCTGCCTGCACTGGTGGATGGGGATCTATGCCATGGCTGAGGCAGTTCCTCGGAAACTGTACTGAGATCAAGAGCCAAGGCGGTCCCAGGAGAAACTGCACATGGGATTATCTACCTGTGCACTGGTACGACAACTTTGAAGGCCTGGCGTCTCATATCGGTGAACGTCTTGCCGAGTAAGTCATCTCCCTGTTATAACTTGGCATTCCTTCTGACGATGCTACAAAGATGGCCCAACGCCTCTATCTGGGTTACTGAGTACGCCTATGCGCATCAAGAACCATCTCCAACCGAGGCATTCTTCAAGCAGACTCTCGAGTGGTTCGATGAGTCTGACTTTATCGGTCGATACACCTACTTCGGTGCTTTTCGGTCCAGCGTGTCCAATGTTGGCCCTAACGCTGCTTTTCTTCAGAACGGTGGTGATCTGACACCGATCGGCGCAAAATATCTAGGACTCAATACTGTTGGTAAGAATAGCGCCTCACAGTCGAGGGTTGGATGTGTAGGATTCTTGGCATTAGCATTGGCTTCTGTGGTTAAGACGTTCATGTAGTGTTATTAGAATAGGTGGGGGTTTCTTCAGGGTGATCTACAGGCTACTATCATATGTCGGGTGTTCGTCATTCATTATAAAAGGGACACATAGTGTTTTGTTAAATGCAATGCATTGGGTCTACCATTCAGAAAGACTGCTTGTCGTGTGTTCCCGCTCAGCAGAACAGTTGATACGGGACAGTATATCGACAGCCGCAATCCAACGTCACTCGTCTTAGTCAATCTATCAGCTCAATGGATACGCTATACATCTTCACATGGTGGACGAGCATATAGATCGAAAACGTGATGCATTTTGCGCCAGCAATCTATGACCGGTCAGCGGGATATCTATACCCTGCAGAGGGTGAAATAGTGTAACTAAAAACTAGAAGTGATATCAGAAATTATTGACATAACATCCATGAAACATCAAGATTCGTAATGCTTCCCACTCGCGAACCCCATTTTTTATTCATGAGCCCTCAGTTTTCCCCTCTATCATTAGTTCAAATTATTCTCCTCCAAAGGTATTCGTATTCGTAAAGTTGTGATTATAAGATTAACCCTCGGTGGCCGCGAGGCCTTGAGGTACAATGTGTCGGTCGGCAGGGGGTCCTCGAGAAACGCTTCGCTTTCCGAGAGACTCGCCCGTATCTTTGCGAGAGAAGGACGCCCAAGTCTTGAAGCTAGAAAGGGACATGGTTCGAGCAAGTCGACCACCGTCTTCACCACCCTGGCCCCAGACACCACGACGGACAGGAGCGTCCTCTAGGAGGTGGAAGTGACGCTTGGTCATCTTCCAGAGCTCAATACCGGCGACAAAGACGAAGGTGAAGCCAACAGAGAGGGCCCACTCCCAGGTGATGCCCGTGTGCTTGAAGAACTTGTGGTTGAGGACGGGGATATAGACGACAGGGAAGACAGAAAGACCACCGATAATGACAGACCAAAAGAGGAAGCGGTTGGCGTAAATGTCCTTGAAGACAGGAAACTTGCTGTCGTCGTCAGGGTTGAGGCGGAACACGGAGCGGCGCAGGCTCTTGAACTCCCAGGCGGAGATGAGGATCAGCCAAGTAAGTTCAGCAAATGTAGCAGCACGAGCCTTGAACACGGGGATACAGGCTTCAGAGTATCTCTGGTTGCACTCATTGCCCAGGTTACCGCCATTGGCGCCGTAAACGACAATGCAGAAAGTGCACATGGTGCAGGCGCCCATAATAGTACCGTAGACAATCATGTCGATGATGATCTGGTTGGTGAAAACACCGCGCTTCTTGTCTTGTGGGGGCTTGCGCATAATATCCTGAGCGGCCTGCTCACGACCGAGTCCAAAGGCAGGGAATGAAGAGGTAGCCATGTTGATCCAGATAATCTGCAGCGGCGATACGGGGAACACAGAGAAGCCAGTGTCGTCGACGAAGGCGAGACCACAAACGAGCAGAATAACTTCACCGACGTTGGAAGTCAGCAAATGGAGAACAAACTTCTGAATGTTGTCAAACATGCGGCGACCTTCGCGGATAGCAGAAACAATAGAGTTGAACTTGTCATCAGTAAGCACGATCTTAGAGGCGGACTTGGCCACGTCGGAACCAGAACCCATAGCAATACCGACATCGGCACGAGAAAGAGAGGGAGCATCGTTGACACCATCACCGGTCATGGCCATAAAGGCACCACGGCGACGGAGAGCGTCGATCATGCGGGTCTTGGTGTCAGGGGCGCAACGAGCGATAACAAGAGGGAGTTCCTCCAAGGCATCAATCTCCTCCTCGGTCATCCTGTCAAAGTCGGTGGCCTTTTGGACAATCGATTTTGCGACATGATCCGGGAGAATACCGAGGTTCTTGGGAATAATACCAACTTCCTTGGCGATGGCTTTGGCAGTCTCGGGATGATCACCAGTAAGCATGTGAACACGAATACCAGCAGTAGAACACTCGGCAATAGAGGGCTTGGTCTCGCGACGAGGGGGGTCATAGATACCAGCAAGACCGAGAAGGATCAGGCCCTGCTCGACTTCAGTGCGGAGCTTCTCATCCTCAGCGGGACTAGAGGCTTGCTTGGCAGTGAAACGGCCATCCCAAGGACGATAGGCAATAGCAAGAACACGTTGACCCTGAGAAGCAAGGCTGTTCATCTGTTCAAGAACACTCTCCTTTAACTCGCCAGTCATGGGCTGCTGGTCAGCTCCGGTACCGACGTAGTCGCAAAGATCCAAGACACGCTCGACGGCACCCTTTGTAAAGACCATTGACTTCTCAGTCTCAATAATGGAGCCATTCACGCCATTGGGAGCATCGTAGATGACAGACATGCGCTTGATGGAGCTGTCAAAGGGGAACTCGGCAATTTGCTTCCAGCCTTGAGTCTCCAGAGTCTTCTTACCAGAGTTGAAGCGGTGGGTGAAGACCTGGAGAGCAATTTCGGTAGGCTCACCGGTCACCTGCCACTTTTCCTCTTCATCATCGTAGCGGACAGTAGCCAAGTTGCAAAGAGCAGAAGACAGCAAGAAAGCCTGAAGCTCATCAGTCATTTCACACTCAACCTCGGGCTCAGGAGCCTTGGTTTGGGCGTTGTTCTGGTTCAACTTCTCGTCAGGAACATCAAACTTGAGCACAGCAGCACTTCGCTCGCGATCGTAGTCACGAGGAGCTTCCTTCTCTTCAGACTCTGAGTCATTTTGCTTGGAGTAGGTGACTCTGCCCTTGGTGGGATCGTTGGGGCTCTGAGAGTCGCGGACAGTGTAGATATGAGAAGAAGGAATCCAAGCCTTGCGAACAATCATGGCGCCTTCAGTCAATGTGCCGGTCTTGTCGGAGCAGATGTTTGTGACTCCTCCAAGGGCTTCAAGAGCAGAAAGATCACGGACAACGACATTGGCCTTTCGCATAACAGTAACGGCAACGACCATAGTGATAGTCAAGACAGCAACTAGAGACTCGGGGATAATGGCGATACCCAAAGAAGTGGCGTAGATAATAACCTCGTTCTTCATGTCAAACTTGTTGACGGCAAACACGACAATAGCAAGAATGACGGCACAGCCAAAGAGAACATAAGCAAGAGCAGATAGCTTCCTCTGCAGAGGTGTTCCCTCTGTCAGACCCAAGAACTTGCCGATGACATCGTAGGTTCGCTTGGAAGCACCAACAAATGGCTGTTTCTTGCCATACTTTTTATAGTTCATGGAACGACCAGCTTTGCGCACCTTCTTGGAGGTAGAGGCAGCAATCTTGCCGACCTCTGTAAGCATACCAGTAGAAGTAACAATACCACGACCACGGCCCTTTCGGACGACAGTGGTGGCATATGCCATGTTGACGCGGTCACCAATACCAATCTCGTCCTCGGACTGGACGAGCTTCTCGGTGCCAGGAGCAGTAATATTGTTATCGGTGATCTTCTCGACAGGGATGGATTCGCCGGTGAGCTGACCTTCCTCGCAGGCAAGGTTCATAGCCTCAAAGAGACGGAGATCGGCAGGGACAGTGTCGCCCATCTTGAGGAGGACGATATCGCCGGGAACGACTTCGGGACTGTGCAAAAGATTAGCTTTGTGTTGTGACGTGTTCGTATGTGTAGGGACTTACTTGGAAATGACTTGAGTCTTTCCATCGCGAAGGACCATGGCACTGGGGGAGGAGAGAGCTCGAAGAGCGTCCATGCGCTTCTCAGCGCGGTACTCTTGCCAGAAACCGATGGTGACGTTGAGAACGATAACAAAGACAAGCACACCACCTTCGATGTAATCTTTGATACCAAAGCTCAGAGCCATAGCAAATGCGAGAACCTATTGCAGCAGATTAGGGTGACGCTTCTTGTTCAGTCGATAGGGATACTTACGATAATCATGGCATTGAGCAATTGCTTGGTCAAGATGCTGTACCAAGGTACAGTGCCGCCGACATCGAGCTCATTTTTGGGGTATTTTTGCTGAGCTTCAGCGACTTGCTGGCTAGTAAGACCTTTGTCGATGCTGGTGCCAAGGGCTTGGGCCGTCTCCTCAACCGTAAGGAGGAACGGATGCTTGGGGTACTCGGCCGCCATGGTCGATGTATTGAAGGATGGCGACCAGGAGGTGGAAACCTATGTTTTTGTTCTTCTTATGCTTGTTAAGAATGTGTGAGTCCCGTCGCCAAGTGATGGTAGATGCTGTTGCAATAGTAAAGATAGTTCATTGACTACCTATGCGCCATTGGCAGTGTATGATGCTGTTGAATGCCCGTTAAAGATGGGACTAAGCAAGATCTCTGGTTGGCTTCTTGTGACGTGTAAACTGTAAAGGGTAAAGTTATCGTCAAGAAAAGTATGTACAGTAGAGGTACTGTTGACTTTGTAAGTTGGTAACTGGATGTTAATGGATGAACACCTTGGCAGAGTGCGGGGGGAAAGAGCTTATATATACCTGAGTGCGACTGAAATCTTGAGAGACTCAGTCATAATCGAAACCTGCCAATGCTCAATTGCTCGAGCTCGGAGCGGAACTGAGTCGTTGCCATGCTCGGGATTTCTTGGCGTTAGTCCATCCTGAACCCTTTAGATCCGCCACCTTCTTGAGCCTTTCCCCACACGATCCATGTTGCCCTACCAATCCCTGCAAGTGGAAGACGAAGTTGAGTTTAGAGTGTCCGAGGGTGTTGAGCCTCTGAGCGAGGCTAGTGCTTGGGCTGGTGTGTGGCTATCAACCATGTCATGTCTGCGGTCTTCCCCGGAAGTGAGTGAGCAGACAAGCCGAATAATTCCGTGACGTCAGTTTAAGAATGGCTGACCGTCTCTTGTTGCGCGTGCTTCTGTGCCGTGCCGTGCAATTGTATAACAACAATAGTCTGTATGTATCACCTTGACCTTGGGTATTGCTGACCGTCTGTTGTCAACTGCACTGGGTTGCAATTCTTCTACACAGCGCAGTAGCTTCTAGCTTTCTCCAGATCCTACTCCAAACAAATACGTACCTCGTACTATGCCCCATGGGCCGGTAGAGGGCACATATCGTGACTGTTTGGTGGTGTGCGTAGTGGAGATCTTGACATCTTGGCGGCTTGGCGAACCGCGCAAACGAGCAACGGCCCCAAGAGACGGAGGTCAGACAGCGCGAGAAGAGACAAGTTCAATCGGTTTGTGAGGTCATTGGTGTGCGTTGCAAGATTGAATCCATGGTGCTGTATGGTTGCGGCAGCATGAATGAATATTTTTGCTATCCACGAGACAGCGTCTATCTTTCGATCATCGTCGGCTAATTGTTTCAACGGGCAGCCATCGTCATGGTTAGCCGTTGTGCACGAGAGGGCTTCTTTAGTTAACAATAGAGCCTGCACTGGTATGTTGAACATGGCCAGTAAAGCTACTCATTAAAGCGAATTCTTTTTCTTGCTGTGAATGTTGGCTCGGCATTCCACAGTCGTTCCTGGAACGACTGCAAGCCCAAGTACCAGAGTGTGCAAGGTACTCAGCCCATGTTAGCCAAGACGATAAGCCAAGAAAGACCTGGAGCTAGCCCTCAACAAAGCACCATCTCGCCGAGGACCCAGAGGTTCAGCTGGTACATTAGCATCTTGGCGCCTAGGATTCGTGTGCCTTGGCGGTCGTGATAGCCTCAAAGGGCGAAAATCCTCTTGGCGGCTCTTGGCGCTTCACGAGTTACGCGTATCGAATCAAACCTCGGAGGTTCAAGCAAGATACGCCGAATTATCAAGTGTTCCCCCACATGCCTTGTGTCATTCATGTTCTGATCGCTTCTACGTTGAGCTTCGTCTGCATCTCTTACATCTGCAGCGTGGGATGTTATTTGTTGTGGAGGGAGGAATTAACAAGAAACGGCGTTGAAATGAAACCCCTTGGCAGAGATGCTCACTTCTGGAACGAGTCTAATGCCAGGCTTGGCCATGCTCTTGCTCCTCGTCAATTGGTTTGATGCTACCTTGTGTGGATCACCACTCCCCGGTCTACTCCTCCAAATAACCTTGCGCTTATGTTACTTAAGGTTCTGGGCAAAGGCTTATCAGAACTGATAAACATCACCTGATCCACCGTCATAATCCATTGTCCAATCAATGATGAGATCGCCTTTGGTGTCTTGAGCCCGTGTGCTTTTTTATGTAACCAGGAAACAGTAAGAATGCTCGCCAAGCTCGCATATTTTATTTTTTTTGTAATTTGTTGTGAGACATGCCGCATTGACAAAGTCGTGTTTTGATTCCGTCTCTAACCACGTCTTCTTCTACCGACAGATTCTTGCGGCCTCTTTTCCAAGGATACTTTTTACAAGTCTTTACCACGTGGTTTTTATCTCACAATCAATGACCAGGCGGTGCTGCTTCGCCGGCTCACGTGCCTTCATCAGCTATCATCTCCTCGGTCTCTCCGAATCCACAATTTTCCTCTCCGCCTCCGTGTTACCTCCGCTCCCTTGATGCCAAGATCACATCGTACGAGTCACGTGTGCCGGCGCGGGGTTCCGCTTCCCTGTGCCCCGCTCCGTAAGTCTTGGCGCGTCCGAGTGGCGGCATCGGGCTTCACGCGCCGGCATAGAATCTCCAAACGCCGAGCAGGAACCTTGCCGTTGCCCGAGGGCAATGCATGCTTCCGGTTGTGTGACTTTTCGACGTGGTATTGGCAGTGATCTCCAACCACTGAGCGTTGATATAGGTACATACTAGTATAGCTGACTGGATTTTGCTATGCAAGCCATTCAATGACGAATCACTATTTAGTTAGTATGATTGATCCTTCAATGTTGAGTTTAAGTTCTGGAATTTGTTTGTTGGGTTGCACAGCCTTGTGATGACTCATGGAGTACAATTTAAGGCATACAGCAATCGAAGTTTGGTTTTCTTGTATTATTAACTCAAACAACTTCTGAGATTCAATCAAACACTACCGAACCTAGCGCCGGAATTGCATAATAGCACAGATGAATAAATATGCCCAATTCATGGTGAAATTCATAACAGGTGTCGTTTGTTGAGAACTTCATAAATATGCAACTTGGGTCTGCGGGTGGTCACCGGATTGCTACCCCAGACCCCGCGTTGTGATACATTGTACTATCCGTGCATCTCAGGATAACAGCCGCTCATGATTCGTATATGGTGGCATGTGAGACAATTTTACAAGTAAAGCTTTGTAGATCCGATAACGACAAGGTCTGATGCGTGTCTATACTTTATTTTGGCGGCTGTCGCGACAGGTTACTGCCAATCATTCACGACACCTTAGCTTACAAGATGATCTTCACGCTGGCGTCTACTACGCTCGGACTTGAGGCACATGGCATTGAATGCTGGTAAGATTTGGAAATAATCGCCTTGCCCTAAATGCCAAGATCCAATGCCGTTGGGCTGATCACCGCCGTTTGTTCAACACGAAACCATTAGTTATCCACCTGCCCGCGTTGCATGCCAAGAAGTCGTCTAGAGAGCTTGGACGTATTCGGAGATCACTACCTACTCCATCACTATCACATGACGAGCCGCAGCATTAAATACTGTAAAGGCTAGTTCATGGCGGTGTTCATGCTAAGGGCTTGGAAACGTGGGAGTTGACAGACATGCTCCGTACCAAGAGATCTATCGGAAGGCTCTCCAAGGGTGTCTAGATCAGGTAGGGTAGGTTAGATCCAGCGGCACAACGTATTTTGTACAGTACTGCTTTGGATCAGACGAGAAACGTCACTCGTCAGAATATGGTTATCGAGTCTGGAGATATCCTAGGTACCTAGTCAATTACAGTCCTCTGAAGCTAAGGAGGACTATTTCTGCGGCAAGTTTACATGATAAGATAGCTTCGCTCAAGCTTAAACCAACACTCAGGACACTGCGTCGATTTTCCCTCACGCCATAATGATACCGTGTGGTTCCATGGGCCGTAATCGCCCACAAACAAGACCGGCAATAACACGAGGCTATCCTTTTTCTCTTTCCAGAATTGTCTTTCCTTGGGCCTATATCGTAGGCAGTCATGGCATAGGGTTATTGTGAGCTTGTGCTGTCCATTTGGCCTCGTGGGATGCAGGCGCCGTAGCAGATCTATCATCAGGGGGCATCGTTTTTGATCAGAATAACCCAAGTGCGCGCGTTTTGAAGGTATCGAAAGAGTTAATGGCGCGCAGATCTGATCAAATAGGGCCTTGCAAGTAAGCCCCAGGCACAGTTGATCTTCGGGCTTGACGTTAGAAACGATTTGCAGGAGTATCTCGGGCGGCAATCTTCGGAAAATGCCGGACGTGTCTTGTGAATGACGAGATAACTAGGGTTGCAGAAGTAATGTTAGTCTGTACGCACTTTGTGTTGTCTTCCTCCTTGTAAGGCATAGCGGTAAACGCACCCGTGAAGGAGTTTTAAACTCCCTTGTATGACAATTTAATCCTGGTCGTCGTGGGCAGCTCATTTCTAAAAGATGCTTTGAACAAGGATGAATCAGTATTAGTTCTTTGTACGAGAGAAAAGCCTGGTCGTACAACCTGGTATTAAGGGCAGTGTCAAGGCATCTTGTTGTTGTATGTGCTTTCCGAGTTCATTTTGAGGGTGAGAACGAGGGGGCATGGTTGCATTGATCAAAGCAGCCAGTCGTCGAGACTCCTGCCCGTAGGAGGCCAAGGCAGGTTCGAGATATGGAGTGCTTGGTAGAAGTTGCCATTGACACTGCCTGGCACTTATATTGTTCCAAACTCTCCACTTCACATCATATGGACTTTATTTCAAGAAGCCCAAGCCTCATAGAAATGTGTTTGATATAAGTCTTACGTCTCCAGCTTGTTCTAAAATTCTCCTTGTGACAGCCTGGTTTATGTTATTCTTAACGTATATATACATGGTAGATAGCCTAAGAGCTTGAGTGTAAGCTTTATTACAATTACATGGGTTTATTAATCCTACATAACGCACAATATGGAACATTACTAAAGTATACCACAATAATTAAGTCTTGATATAATAATCTATGGAAAGATTTACTACTCCTCTCTAAGGCCCTGAGGTTAGGATATTAATTTGTCTGGAGCGAGACCGATTTAAGTTAAGTTGACCTTCACTCGAGCTTGCCCAGAATACACTGGGGATAGATATCTCCATACCTAGGTATGGAAAACCTTCCATACTGCGCGGACTTCAACTCAGTGTCAGATACCGGCTGGGCAAAACTTGGCGGAGCTTACGCAATGTTGATCCGGGGTAAGTAGTTCACTAATGCGGCCAAGAGAACTAGACTCTTGGAGTTCTGCCAATGTCGTTAGTTACGAGCTTGTGTCTTGGCCTGTTGGGATGTTGTTAAAATGGTAACCCCTGGGCGACAGTTTTCTCCACACGGTCGCAGGCATTAACATCATGATAATCAGTAGAATTAGCGGTGGGATTTACCGCAGAGCTTAGCATACGCCTGTGAAGACCAAGACGATATGCAAATACGCAATTGTCTTGTCGACGTGGCAAGGGAGCGGTATATGATATGAGCTTGTTAAAGGTCTGAATGGCCACCTTGCGAAGTTGAGGAGTAGCTCTTCGGAGTGATAGACGAGAGGGACTGTATTTTCGGGTCGTATTTCTATCCCTCAGCTCGTTAAGCAGCTTGCTTATAGGGTCATTTTGAACTTGCTTTAAGTTAACAATTATGTAGTTTTGATTGAAGCCTGGCATGCATCCGACTTATCTACATAGATTTGAACTATGGATAGCTTCTTCCAGCTGATCCATCTGTATTTTAAGATCATCATCAACTCAAGCGATCTGGCTCAAGACGTAGGTGAGCCAACTCCAATCCAAGCTTAGCTCTTCCATTACTAAAGATATCTGGTCAGTCAGCCATGCTTTGTTATGGCTTTCCTCTGCCACTACGGCTACAACTAGCAACAATAGGTGAGGTTCTTCGAGTTCAATCCACGGGAACTCATGCCTTTCAAGTAGATCAGGCAGTCGAGGCTTACGAGACCGGATCGGGCCAGTAGTGTGACGAGAACGCTCAGCAGTGGTAACTAAAAAATCTCAAGGCAGCCAACCTGATGGTTTCGTGAATTACCAAGATCGAGGACGTGGAATCCGCTAACAAGTCTAGAGACTTAGCTCTAGGTACCAGTGGTAAGAAGTAAGAGCTTCTGAGGATGGTAACACAGTATTTGCACTCTCCTTCTAGGGCATGGTTGTGTTGAAATGCCGTTGCAACGCTTGTAAGGGATCCGAGAATGGAGCATATGTCTATTAGCTGTAGCGGTAGGTCCGCCAAAGCCAACATAACCGTGCGTAGCATAGAGGAGATCGGTGGTCTTTGACTTTGTTCCCAGAGATAAGACGCTGCTTCTAATCTGGGTGGACGGTCGAATGATAGACACTCTAACATCGGCCCTGAAGTCGTCAAGTTACCATGAAGCCTGTTTACGAATATCTATTGACTTACCAGACGAGAGATTGCACGACATGTAATGATTTGAGCTTCTCTGTCCCTCCACAACTGCGCACCGATATCTCTAAACCAGTCAAATGGGTGCTGTAACGATCAGGCTGGCCGATACTCATCTACAAGTGCGTTAGCCGGTTTTCTACAATCGCCGTGGAAATTATTACATCGTAGTTAGCAATGCCTATCACGGTAACGAGAATACTGTCGCGCATCACGTTGGCCACAGCCTGGATCTTTCGGTTGACAAATTGCGGGCGGAGGTTGTAATGCTTCAACGCAACTGAGTTTTCATAGCCTGGATGGAGATACCTGACTCTCCTTATGCTTCCAGCATTATATATTAGTAAATCTGTATACTAGGTAGATATTACACAGTGCCGTTGTTGGAATGGGGCTGAGTGCCGTTAAAGGCCGCATACGCTCCATCGACCCACGTCAACTATGTAGACAGTATCTTGGGGCGACCCTCACTATCCAAGTCAAACAGATCCTCCTCAACTTTAGCTCCATTCGCCAAGGCTTCCTCAAGTCCTCCTCTCAGCATATACGGATCTGTTGAATATCCCTTGTGCCATTCTCGTCCTTCGTACTCCTCCTCGACTGGCTTCTCACCCGTAGCTTGGATCTCCTTGGCGCGCTTTTCGATGTTCCCCCAGACCCTGAGGATATTGTCTCCCGCGAGCAGGCGGATTTGTTCATCCGTTGCGCCGCGCTGCATGAGAACTTCCATCAAGCTGGGGTATTTAGAAACGTCTTCCAGGCCGATCGGCACGTTCGACATTCCAAAGAAGTCGGCACCGATTCCAACGCAAGTCCATCCACAGACCTCTGCAATATGGAAGATATGATCGGCGACATCGTGGATGGTTGCTTGCTCGGGATGCTTCATGTTAAGGAAGCGATTTAGGAATACGGCCATGACGATGCCGCCATTGTGCTTGACCTGTCGGAGGACGTCGTCAGGAACATTTCGAAGATGTGGCTCAATAGCATAAGCTCCCGAATGTGAGAATATGACGGGTGCTCGAGCGATACTGAGAACATCCCGCATGGTTCGATGAGAAACGTGGGCGAGATCAACCATCATGCCCAGCCGGTTCATCTCCTTGATGGCCTCCCTTCCGAGCTTGGAAAGTCCTTTATCTGCACTCCCGGAGGCAACAGTAGAAGCGGCCATTGCAAAAGCGTTGTCGCAATTATGCGTGATAGTCATATATCGTGCTCCCAGTTCATACATCTGTCGCAGACTGGCGACGCTCCCTCCAACTTGATGACCGCCTTCAATGCCGATCATGCTCGCAATACGACCTGCTTTGAACGCCCTGAGAGCGCAGCCTGCAGTATCGCAATACTCGAGATCATTGGGATGTTCTCGAATGAAGCGACGAGTCACATCGATTTGCTCGAGTGTATCTCGAACGATCCACTTTGGTTGTTAGAAATGGGTCTAATACGAGAAGATTTTATTCGAGAGGACGGTGACTCACAGAAGGATCCTCGAAGTGTTTTTGTTTCTCGTCACAATCTACATAGACACTCCAGAATTGACCGCCAACCATGCCTTGCCTCAACCGCTGAAGATCTGTATGGCCGAGTAGTCGGTTAGAAAAGTCAAGGCGATCATCGTAGATGCGGTTCTTGAGTTCAAGGCGAAGCATGAAGGGTAGATCATTGTGACCATCGATCAATCTAACGCAAAGTCAATTCCAAGTTATCTAAGCTTCGGGAGTTTATCATACGGCGTGGTCTTGAGGATTCGCTTCGTTCGCTCTGCATAGTTCTTGGGATTAATTGACTCTTGGCTGGGCTATAGCTACGTAAATGGACTTAACAAGAGAACAAGTCCAGCAGTAATAATTGGGTTCCTGAATCGAGACCACCAAGCTGTGCTCGAAGAATTGGCGTGAAGAACCAATGCTCCATCGCGATTGGTGTTAGTTGATGTGGTTGTTTGAGTTGTGCTCACCTCTTCGCTGTCTTTTGGAGGTGGGGAAGCCAGAGTTGGTGATATGTCGGCCATGTTTATCCAAAGTTGTAATACATGCTACACAAGTTTAATGTTAAAAACGTCAGATTTCTTAAACTTATATGATCTTAGTCGAGAGCAAAATTTGCAATTGAGTCATGCTTAGTTATCCTTGCTAATTGTGGAGTGAGTGGGTGGGCGGGTGGTTGTTAGTCGGCATTGTTCGGGAATAGTGTCATTGTTCAATCCAAGACCTGCCTAAATGGCACAACCAATGTTATTATGTACTCGAAAACAAACCCAACAGGCCTGGCTCAGTTTTGAACTCCCTGGATTAAATTCTTGATTCCTTCTCCTCTCATTGTCTTCTCCCAAGCCTCAGTGGCTCTCTCAAACGGTACAATACTGCTAATCAACGACTTAACAGGAACCTTACCGGATTCAATCAAGCCAAGAGCGATCTCAAAGTCACCAGGACCATAGCGGAAAGAGGTCTTGATAACCATCTCCTTCTCGCACATGGCGTGCATAGGTAACGCTTGCACAGGCTTGCCCAGTCCGATTTGCACAAAGACACCGCCAGGCGCCAGAGCCAAGATGCCAGTCTGCGTTGATGATTCAACCCCAGTGCATTCCAAGACCACGTCCGCGCCTCCCTCAAAGCCTTGGATTGATTTCAGAATTTCAGAATCTTGCTTCGGCGTTTGGTTCGTTCCGGACACGAATGGTTCGCATTCAAGGGCTCGCTCTGCAAATCGAAGCCTCTCAACATTGACATCAGTAATGATTACTCTCTTGGCGCCATAGGCCAACGCAGTTGCAGCAGTGAGATAACCAACTGTTCCCGCTCCTTGGACTATCACTTTGTGTCCGGGTCGTATATCTGCAAGCCGAACTCCATGAACTGCAACACTCAAGGGTTCAACCAGCACAGCTTCCTCGAGGCTGATAGAGCCAGGGAGCTTGTATGCGAAATCTTGAGGGATCTTGAAGAAGCGAGAAAGCGTGCCATGAGTCGATGGCGGATCCGCAGCGAACTTCATATCTCGGCAGAGGTTGTAGCGCCCATTTTTGCAGTAACTGCAGCTTTTGCACGAGAATCCCGGTTCGATAGCTACACGATCACCAGGCTTGAGCTTTGAGACTGCCGGTCCGATTATGTGAACGATTCCTGAAGCTTCGTGGCCCATCACAAGAGGCTGTTGCTCAGAGACCTTTCTCGCAAAACCACCTTGGGTCCAGAAATGGACCTTATGGTATCAGTATGAGCCTAATACAAAATCTAAAATGTGTCGCTTACGTCGCTACCACAGACACCTGTGTATGCAACTTTGACTATCACATCGTGCGGGTCTTCGATTTGAGGGAGCGGACGGTTTTCAAACCGGGCATTCCCAGGGCCATACAAGAGACATGATGGGTTCTAATAAAGGTTAGTACCATGTTATGCTTTTGAGGCTTGGAGAGTATACTTGCCGTTTCGCCCATTTTGGCAGTATTTAGGATTAGGTTTTCGGGATAGAAGATGGAGAGGTAATATTTATCCGCGTTCAGACAAGGCTTTTATTGGTACTCATGTAGGTTTGAATCAATCAGGTGACTTATTAATATGCATCGGAGTATATTGCTCCGAATGAGGGGAAATGTCTTCCTGGCCTGTCTTCCATGAACTTATCTGGCACTCGATGTGCCCGAGAAGATACGACACATAAATGGGTTTCCTCGACCCCGGGAGGCTCTGGAACTGACACAAAACTCGGATGCACTTGAATTTATTACCAAATGTCTGATAGCTTCATACATGACTCTCCCGTCAGGGACTCTACCAGTATCATCTTTAAAGAACAACCTACTATCAGAAAGCCACGTAAGCTTGATCTCTAAAGAGAATAGTAACTTAAAGTTTAGGGCATAAAGCAATTCACGATCAAGGTACCTTTCTATGTATTATAGCCCAGAGAAAATATTACGGCTTCTGGAAGTCATAGTCCTTTTTTAATGATAACACAATTCTCGCACATGTCGAGCGTTTAATCAAATATACATGCTTGTATTTGTCCTTATAATAAAGTTTAAATCGTCCCTCAGAAGCTCAACAAGCAAGAAGTCTTGATATAATAGAAATATCCTCCGAGGTGCCACTATATCACATGAAATTAATGGCAAGTATGCGTTCTGGACAAGATGATTTCCAGGGCATAATGAACCACGATCACCGAAAGCTTCGCTCAACATGGGTTTATTCTAAAACTTCCTCGCGCTCCTAGTTCTGAAACAAACTAGGGAAGCACATATCCTCCATCGATCAGAAGATCGCTACCTGTCATATACGTAGAAGCATCACTAGCAAGATACAAATAAAGACCCTTAATCTCCTTGACATGGCCTTGTCTTCCAAGCACAGCCATACGATACGCCTCATTGAGCGCTTCCGGGCTTGCGCCCATCTTTGTATCAAAGAATCCAGGAGACACAATGTTCACACGAGCAAATTCACGCCATTCTCTGGCGAGTGACTTTCCAAAATGGGTGATAAAGGCTTTGCTTCCGTTGTATACCGGCTGATCGGTTGGGACGTTGACGATATGGCCGCTCATGCTGGACGTGATGATGAAGTTGCCGAAGCCCTGTCGCCTGAAGATCTCGCCAACGTATTTGGCCGAGAAAACAACGCCGTCGACTATATGAGCATTAGAATGTGTCATATGCGTCAAGGAAACACTTTCTTACCATTTACCGACATCTGTTTTCTATATTCCTCGAGAGTCTGCTCAAGGATGGGTTTTGAAATTGCCATTCCTAAGTCGTTGCATTTTAGCCATGTTTTTATCTCACACGGGTCTCTTAATGCCTGGCAACTCACCTGCATTCGCAACATAGACATCAATCTTTCCAAAGTCGTTAAGAACAGCCTTTAACCCGTCCTGGATCTGCTGTGAGTCCGATACTGAAAAAAAGAAGAAATTCGATAAGTAACCGGACTTTTTGGATGCCACATTTACCTACCATCGACTTGGTAAGCAGTGGCTTTGATTCCATGCTTCTCTGCTAACAATCGGGCCTTTTCAATAGCAGCATCATTTCTATATTGAAGGTTAGCTGGGATCTCGTTAAACATAGTAAGCGAATACCACGAAAACTCACGAATTGTACCATAGCGCAACATTTCCTCCGGCTTCAGCGAGTCCTTCCGCGACAGCGTATCCAAGCCCGTCCGCGGCGCCAGTGATGACGATTACCTTGCCGTTCAAACGGAGTTGCTCTACGACATTGGAGGATGTGTTTGGAAATGGCTTCGGGAAACCATCTCGCACTTTTGTTGCGTCTTCTACTGACATAGACATGATGAGTGACTAGATAGAGGTAGTTACTTGCCAAAGGAATCGAGGATTGAAGTTGAAAGAGGGGTATCATTTGACTAAGGTACCCTACGTATTCACTCATGATGTACTCTCTCGTATAAACCCCACATCGGAGTATTGTTCTCCGATGTCGAGCTTATCACCACCATTTTCCGATCGAGAGGTTTCCATCGCGATCCAATTAATTGCGTATACCAGGCCTTGGTGTTCTCCATTTTTCTCTTGTATGCGCACCAGTCATCCATTGTTTGAACAGACTAGTCTTTCGGACATTGAGGTAAAGTTAATAGCAAAGAGTGAAAGCTAATAACCAACCAAAGAATGAGTTGCTCTGTAAACAAAATTCGTGTCAGGGCATGTCATTATCTCCTGTTCGGACGTGATTGCTAGGTACTATGTATAGATTAGAAACATTCCATAGAAAGATGGAAGTTATGGGCCAACTAGACGCTAACGGGTTTGTAATTAAGTAGATAGCCAATCCCAATTGGTGACGGCCTGCGTCTAATAGCCATCTGTAGGTAAGTAAGGAAGCATTCTTTTCCAGCGATAGCGTCATCTTTAACGGTTCTCGAGTTGCCTAACCTCGGATCTCATTACCGAAATGGCAAAGGCAGAATGTGGGGCTTGAATAAAATTTTTCGTGTAGGAGACCAAGCCCAGGATTCAGCAGTAAGAACATCAATACCCCAGCTCGGTGATTTTTCCATTAGCAACGGGAAAGTCCCCATCGCGTGAAGCATGATGACGAAATTACCTGCCGAGGAACATGTCGAACGCGGATGGGAAGAATGGAATTAAGTAAGCCCCCGCGAGTTAAGGATAGCATACCTATGCGAGTTAGAATCTGTATATAACTATGGCGAGTTATTGGATGCATGGACTCAAAAGACTACATGATTTTAATCATAAGAAACCTATTCCTACGGTAGCCATTTCATACATAGAATGAACCAAGTTTATCCATCTATAAGGTAAGGCAAAACCCTTCACACAGCTAAGATAGGTTCAAGATGCGTACTGCAGCTCAACGGAAGTACATAGCGACCCCATGAAAAGACAAGCTCTCTTGCCAGTTACCTTACCCCTTCGGTTATCTCTCGGCCAAAGTAGTACCTAGTCCTCTCACGTCAAGCTGCAAGTCCAACGCTCAAGATTCTATCGCAGTCTGTGCTACAACATTATGTTCGAAGGGGTCACACTGCCAAGAAGGTATGCTCTATTTAAGAGGGTTCGCAAATCAAGTATATGTGTACGTGCAACACATGATCCCTCCTGGTCTAGGTTTTCATAATCGTAGTATTGTTTTGTCTGTATCAGATATGCCAGTTTCCCGCGAATTCGCTTCCCATAAAGTTGCAACCACTTGGAACCCTTGGAGATAAATTCCAGCCCCTCAAGGGCAAATTGCTCTTGTCATCATAACGAAGATTGCGCGCCAATGAACTATTTATTCGCAATTAAAAACAACGGTAGTGGAGGCAGAGGCGTTCTCGATATCACACCTTTATTAGGTATGCATCGCAGTCTTTTGCCACAGCCTCCTATCCCCTCCATCGCTCATTCTTTACTCTTGATTTCTTTGACCTCAATGGCGAACTTTCCTAATGAATATTGACACCGAACCTTCTAACAACCATTCTTTCTCGCTATTCAAACGTGAAACAACCACCACAGAAACATCTTCAACCAATATTCACGCGCAACCCACGACTCTTTCAACTTTCTCCAAGATGCCTCTCAGCGCCCTTCCGAACGAAACTTCTCAATCCTAGTTGTTGCAACCACCCTGGCCGGGCACAGATATCAGCAAGTTTGACGGAGCGGGCCTGGACGCAAAAACTTACGCAACCCTTGCAAGCGTCGTGAGAACCTGATAACACTCCCATACTCTAGTAGAGTCCATCGTCTATAGCACCCTGCTTTTCACTGAGTGTAATAAGTACATGAGTTGAGAGAGGTACTGGTTCACCCATCTTGCCTGCGTGAACTAGCCTAATATTAATTCTTTCAAGTTTCTAAATCTTAAGATATTTACTCCTTAAGGCTAATAATATTAAATAAGTAAATATGTTGAAGTCTCTTATTATGTTACGTAAAAGTCTTTAAAATATATATATATATATATATATATATATTAAACCTAACTTACTTCCTAACTATTTAGTAAGGCTTAAATGGTTATATCCCCTCTATATTCAATTCCTTTAAAGTTTACTGCTCTAATTGCACAATATGCTTTATCTGTTGCAATTTTAACTGTGTCGCCAATTCCACATACACTTAATACTCGACTTCCACCTTTTCCCTGTAAGATATATTTACC
>JAATHB010000174.1:0-71060 GCA_014822075.1 Fusarium buharicum | reverse complement strand
TGTGTCTGTGTGTGTCTGTGTGGTAGGATGATGCTATATTCATCGTGTTACCAAGAAGGCTGAAACTCGAGATAGTAGGCAAACTGAAGCCCAAGAAGCAAACGGTTTAAAGTTGTGGCCCAAACAAGAGAGCGACGGGAACGGGTGGACCACGTGGAAGGGCGTTACAGAAGAGGAGAGAGGGGGAGGTTTCACTCCACCCAAGGTTAGGTACTGACTGCACTGTAAGTTTTGGGGGCCGTCTGATGATGTTGATCATCGGTGTAACGGGTTGTGAGTCTTTTCTGAGGCTGTGAGGCCTCGGGAGGGTTCCATCATGGCGTGGTATTGAGTTTGTCGAGACTGCGGGGGATGGAAGAGCTCAAGTGACGTGTGCATCCGGGGGATATTTTGGTCCATTATACCTACTATCTAGGTAGTGCACGTTCAGAAGTAAACCTGCTTGCTGGACCTACCTTTTGAGGCAGTGAGAGTGAGTGAGTGGGATGGAGTGAGGTAGCAAATAGGAATCGGATACTAAGGGGAGTACAGGGCTTTGGGGTGCGTTGGCTGCAGCGATTCAACAATGCATCCCATCCCCATCTCTTTACCCCAGCTTTGACAAGGATCCGTTATTATCACGAGGCAGAAAAGATGACAAGCAAAAAGAAGGAGAATTGCTGACGCAAGGACCAATCCAGGGCCAGTCGTGGGATCTACAGTGCTGATACGAAACAAATCTTGCTGGTTGGGTTGCATCGACACACCTTACGTTGTGTATGCATGTAGGTACTGTATGTAATTTCAACATGGAAACAGCCACCACATCTTTCATCTGCGAGATCCACCACTCGTAATGCTCAAGAATAGTTCGAGAAGGAAAATAGAGCAAGCCACAGAGGCGGTCAGCAGAGATGAAACAGAGCAAACAAGAGAGAGACAATCTGCAGCAATGTGACAATTCATCTGTCAGTGTCAGTGTCATCATGATGGACGACAGTACCCTGGACCCCTTTCTTCTTCTTCTTCAGATGGCGTCGTAGCCG
Source organism: Fusarium buharicum (assembly GCA_014822075.1). Classification (NCBI taxonomy): domain Eukaryota; kingdom Fungi; phylum Ascomycota; class Sordariomycetes; order Hypocreales; family Nectriaceae; genus Fusarium; species Fusarium buharicum. The sequence goes on along the minus strand of JAATHB010000174.1, from coordinate 70,035 downwards.
CTGTCGAAATCTGATGGTATCACTGGAACCTACCTACGCCATCTACAGATATCATGGTGATGATTATAAGCGGGACTGCCAAGAGAGAATTATACATAACTACGACGTCGATATCACTCTAGCCAAGCACTTTCACCGTCACTGCATCACCGCTGGGCTGGGCGACTTTGTTTTACCACCACGCACCAGCATAAACCAGGCTCCACAAGCACATCCACAACCCCATTCACATCCAGAGAGTGAGTGATGTTTTGACTCGTCCTTCCAAGCAAAAACACCTCCAGGGGTCTTAAAGTGGCTTAGACCTGACCTGGCTCGTGTCATGTCCCCCCTCGGCACAGGCACAGCCAATACCATGAGATGGCCACCCTCCAAGACTAGGTATCTCTAGTCCCTCGGCGGAGCCATACAGACGACGGCTTTGCAGAGCAGAGACCAGAGATTGGCCCATCGTCATTTCCCGCTGAAACAGGGTCGTCTGCTGGTCCGCGTTCCAGCCAGAGAGAGTCGAGCAGGCTAAGACGTCTTTGGGCAGCTGCCAAGTTAGACTCGTCGCTGCTAGGCAACTAGGGGTTAGACTTGGCTTCGGGGTGATCACTCTCCGTCCACGTTTTTGGTTTCGTTCGTCTGGGGATCCAATTTGTGGGTTGGGTTGGGTTGGGTTTGTCTTGGGAGGGCATTTTTCCCCGAGCAGTGAAGTTTCACCCTAGTTCCGATGCTCGGAGGATTGAAAAAGTGAGATGAAGGATTGAATTGAATTCTTCTGACTAAGGACTAAGTGGTTGTCGACTCAGAGGAGCTGAATCCGTTACGTACAATTGTGTGTGATATGAATACGGTCGTCATCTGAAAGGAAACAAAGTAAAACTTAAGCAAAGCATGGTCCAGGAGGTTGTCGATGGCGGCGTCAGCAGGGGTTGCCGTCTCGCCTCCTATAAGGACGAATTAATTAATTAATCAATGACTGCAAGCGTGTGCACAGTCAAAAGTTAGAAAACTAGGTAATCTCTCTTGCATGCATGCAACGTCTTCTAGAAGAGACGGCAGAAAGATATTTAGGACTCGTTATCGCAACTGGCACCCTCACTCACGGCAGGGGAAGGAAAAATAAAAATAAGCCAAATGTAATTTTACTGCATCAGCAGGGTTTGATGATTGACTCGGGCATTAGTTTAATAGCTCCAGCCGACTTTTATTTTTTTGTGTAAAAATGGTGTCGCAATTCAGGACTTTGGTCGCCCGTTACGACCCAGACTGGGTCACATAGCCCCCCCAAAAGAGACACCTAGACTTTAGAGAGGATCTATCGAGTATCTAGCGTAAGCCACGTTGTTGCCAGGCTGAGAGCCTGATCTGGAGTTGTGTATCGAATAAGCTGAAGCCCTAGAACGATCAACGTCGTGGGTTCAGGCACGTCATTGACTATCTCGTTCTTTCAAGGCCCGCTCAACAGACACGAGAGACATCGTGAAAGGAAGAAGAAGGAAAAAAAGGAAAGAAAAGACCCTCTGAGCGAATGACGTTCCTGAAACAGCGTTGGTCATTTACAAGGGCCCCCTGGGTGATGGGGTCACTAGTTACAAGACTAGCCAGGGCATGAATGAGCCAACATGGGCCGACCAAGAGCGATCACTCCGGCAAGCCCGTTATAATGTCTCACGCCTCTTCAGGGATTCGAGGGAAGGCTTCTAGAAGTCTTGCGTCTGTGTGTTCTCTCTCTCTCGCTCACTCTCACACACACACTCTCTCCTGTTTGTTCCCCTGCGGCTTCTTCTCTTCTTCTTCTTCTTCTTCTTCTTCCGCCGCCCCTCTCCTTGTCGTGTCTTGTCTCTGCCCTACACGCTTCAGCTTCCTTATTCTTCAGGGTCCCTTGTGTCTCTAGTTAATTGAATCCTCTCTCTCTCTCTGCTTTAATCTCATACCCACTAGATTCAACTTGTCCTCCTCATCACCACCGCCATCACATTCCAAAGATTCTTTGGTTTACGACTCAACGACACACACTCACACGAATCGTCGCGGGCTGTCGATTTCCCCTCGTTTCAATCAATACACTCATTTCACTCGAGCGTGTTTTGCTGATATATCTCTCAATATTACTACTCATCTGTCGGCCGCTAGTTTCAGGCTGTCGCACAATATTCACTCACTCACCCGACGCTCTTTGGTCAATTCGCTATCGCCAACGCTTCGCTAAACCGACTGTCGATTGAACGTGCACTGAACTGTCTCCTTGGGTTGGAACTTGATGATAGTCGCATCTTTGTCTACTGTCTCCTATCACTGATATCAGACCCGGCACACGAGCCTTTGTTTCTGTCGAGTCGTCGCCGATATAATCGAGCGCTGAGTGCGCGTCATCGCACTGCCGAATATCTAGCCTTGGGCGCTCTGCAAACATGTTTCCCTTCCAAGCACAAGACGACCAGGTGAGGCCTTTAACTGAAGAGGACCAGCAGATCCTCTTGGGGCTTGCTCGTCGCTATGGCGTCTCAAGCCTTCTATGCGCTCTGAGCGGTCTGGGTGCTTCTTGTAAGTAATAGCCTAACACGACGCGATATGAGCATACTAACATGAACAGCCCGAGCATCGACCTTTTCCGCTTCTACACTTCTCAGCAACACCAGTGCTCCCTCGTTGGCATGGAGCAGCTCTGAGGCTTCTCACCCACGATCCGATGCCGCTTCGATCCGAACCCAATCCACATGGCAGGATAATTCCACCGACGTTCCTTCGATTCACGATGGTGAGGTCGGTAAGATTTCCGATCGTACATGGCTCGACTCGCCCGGTCTTATGCAGTCACCCATCCCTTCATGCGATGTCACCTCTCACCCCTCGCCCCGGCACGTCGCACCAACCTCCAAGAAGTATCAGTGCCCTATGTGCTTCTTGGACAACAATCCTGTGGGTTTCGGCAGGAAGAGTGATTTCAAGAAGCATCTCTACAACTTTCACGGTGCTGATGTGACTTGACTGTGCAAGACCAAGGGCTGCCATCTCTCCTTTGCTACTGAGCGAGCTTACAGTACTCACGCCAAGGAGGCGCATCGCATGGATGCCCTGCCTAACAGCTCAGCAAAGACAGAGTTGTGTCCCCAGGTTGTCTTTGCCTGTGGTTTTGGTAACTGCAAAGATCGCGTCTTTGAGGCTTCTTCCAGCGAACAAGCCTCATCAAGCCGCGACAAGTACTTTGAGCATATCGCCAAGCATTTCGAGGATGGTTTCGACGTCAACAACTGGGAGTACAAGGTTCAGTTGCACAATCTCATGCGTCAATCCAAGGTCAAGTCTATCTGGAAGACTTGCATCTGGCCAAAGGAGAAGAGACTACAGCTTACATGGCGTCCTCGCTCTTCAGGAGATCTCAAGCGCATGCTCGAGGCTCGTCATCTTGGTGAGGATATTTCGACACTTGTTCGTCTCGCTTTCATCCTTGGCACCTCGCCATTCACGAGCCCTAATACACCACCACCGAGCGAGATTGACCTGCAGTTCTCTCTGCCTTTCCGATCTCAATGCCTGATGGATACTGTTGGCCACGCTGATGGTGCGCAACCCAAGATGGACAGCACTGGCGATTACAACACACCGGCGGTTACTGTGACAAGACAACAACAGCCCCAGACACCAGAGGCACCATCTTTCCCCATTCGACGCATCAAGCAGGAGACGAGGCCCACGACACCAATCGACGGTATCCCCGAACCCATGGTCACAGACGATCTCACATCTGGTCCTCATCCAGGAACGCCATTCCCTATCCCCAATGAGCATGTTTGGCCCGTTGACGCGCCCAAGTTTGCCCCTGATCAAATGAACACCTTTGCGGATGCCTCCATGACCTACATTCTGCCGGGTCAGGAGCTTCCTCAACAACAATGGGACATGACTGGCATGCAGCAGCACTTCCCTCAACAAGACACAGTCATGACCAATGTCTACATGCCCAACAACCAGCCTGGCTCTGCTCGTCCTGCTACCCCCATCCCTTCAAAGCGACCTGGCTCATGGGGCAAGCGTCTAAGCCTCGAGAACCTGCGTCCCAAGAAGAAGACCAGCGTATATGGAAGCCCTGCTTCCGAGCACGAAGCTGTACCACCCGTGCCAGCTATGTATGCCGAAATGATGCCCTCGTCTGTACCGACCGGTTATGAACTGCCGATGCGAATGGGTCACCCTCAGCAAGGGTACACATCAAATCCTGGCTTCATGCCGCAAACACAACAGCAGCAGTTTGGTTCGCCTACCTCCTTTTACCTGGACGATGGGGACATGAGATTATAAGGGCTTTACAATCTCGGGAACGGAAAAGTATTCTTTTTTTAGCATCATGATTTCTTTTTTTGTTTCTTCTGCATTGCCATATATTACTGTACTAATAATCGCCGACTGGGCTAAAGAGGAGGACGAGGAACACTTACGACGGGATACCCATCCTCTATCATTTCTGACGAAGCTTTCTCATTTTCCTTTTCTTTCTTGTATTGCATTTGGGACCAACACATACCTATTTCCTTTTTCATCAGTTACTCCCAGTTTTGCTTTTTTCTGTTTGAAGATACCACGGTGTTGTAAGAAGGATGGAATGGGATGAGATGGGAATTATAAAGTCATGAGCCTTTTTATTCTCTCTGTTGAATATTGCATCTTTCGGATTTTTTTCGGGTTTTTTTATGTATGCGAAGAATATACTGGGATGGGCAGATACCCTTGCGTGCGCCAGTTGAGAGGCGGGGAATATATGATAGATAGGTAGTGAAAGCATGTCAGCGAAGCATGATTAATTAGAATCTTTCAAGAGTACATATTGTGCCATGACTACTCTGTGTTGAGACGTGATGTAACAAGATTGAGTTGGAGTTCATCAAGAAGCGTGATGAAGGGTTGTTGGGTGCTGGGACTTGTGAGACACCATGATGCTTTGGCTAAGGCGATTGAGCAAGGAACGACGTGCTTCTTGTTGAAGATAATCTTTGAGGGTAGGATCACGTATGCACGAACTTCTTTCGTATCGGTCGTTAAGTTATCGAGCAAGCTACGAGTCCTTGTAGAATGGGAACTGCTCGCGAGTTGGTGAATCTCGACGATAGCCACTTCGCAATAATGGTGGACTTGACGCTAACCCACTCAATCCGGACTGCTCATTAATTTCGAGGCCAGGAAACCACGAGAAAGCGAGTCTTGAGTGTTGATCATGTTAAAGTCGACTGGCGGAAGGCTGTGCCAATGACTACTCGCAGTGAATGACACAAAAGGCCTGGTCATATTGAGAAAGAGGGGGAGATTATTACCTGGTGGTAGAAGCAGTAACTGGCGTGTTTGGAATGTATATGCGATAGCCTCGCTTTTGAATCAGTAGTGGCACAATGCTTGATTGATCATTGAGCCCAACTCGAAGGTCCTCAAGAGGGTCAATGTGGCTTACACGGATCCAGTGATTATGCCCACATCACAGCGCGATGTTGGAGGTGTATCTAGACTGCACGATCGAAGTCGCATAGCGTTTTATTGTCTGAAGCTGTTATTCAATGGATGGAGCAACCAAGAGGAATGAATACTGACAGATCCTTGACTTAATAGTTGCTTTTTTGGTAGTCAATATCGGAGGTTTCTATGGCGTTAACACCGGATCTAAATTTAAGAGGCAGTGGATTTCGATCTGATGAGGAACCAGGCTCTTAGTAGAGAAAGCTGCAACTTGGACATTACGTGAGGAGAAACCATTGAAGAAGAGACGGGATTCGCAACCAAAAGAGGGGAGAATGAGGATACTGAGCATGAGCAGAGTTGGTGGATGAAAAGAGGGATAAAGTAGAGGCGAAGCTGTAGTTGTGATGTTGTGCCTGAGAAGGATACCGCACAGTTGACTTGCGTGGCTGCATATGACATTAAAGGAACCAGTTCTCTTTGCTGACACGTATGTACCATTCCCGAACGCTGACTTTAGGCTATAATGGTGTTCATTAGATCTAGTTACCTGTTTCACGGCCCATCTCCTCACGGAGACAGTAGGACGATAATGGAGCCGTGGTGATGGTCTCGGCAAGTCTGAAGAGATCAGACAATCAATGCGTGGAGATAGATAGATGTTGAGTGACTTTCACAGGGTTCCCGCATCTCATACAGCCCTGATGACAGGTACCTCGCACATGGTGCTGTTGATCACGCTCATGGCGTTGTGATTATCTTTGTCCCTCGACCTGTCTGATTTGTACTACTATTGAACACTTGAGTGCGGATATGAGCTTGTCAACCTTGTCATCTTCTATCCAAGGATGATACAGTTAAGGATCGAGCCTCCAGATATTGAGGAGGGAAGGGTTCATCTCAAAGATGGGGAGTCCCAAAGACTCGACAACGGGGTACACAGGATCTTTGTGAATAGATGATGTACATCGACTGATCTCAGAGGGAGTCTGGAATCCAGTCTTACCATCGTAATCGAAGATGAATCATCTTGATGATAGACTGAATCGTATACTCAAAGCAAGTTGTCTCGAAGCGACCGCTTCTTAAACTCGCGCGAAGCTTGAGACTAGCCAACAAGCTTGAGACTCTCAAGTCAACGGGGCAAGCCTGTTGGTTTGAAGGTCGGGAGGAGTCGCACCCGGCCTTGTCAACCCCAAAACTGGATGTGCAACGATGGTCTTGGTTGTCGCACGCAATCTCGATCCCAAATACCATGAATGAGCTGTGGCATAGAGTATGCTGGCCGTGTGATGTGTTCTTTGGCCGCTCAAGGTACACAGAGCTTGTTCGCTAGCCAACTTGCCTTGCTCTTTCCACAAACCGTATAGTTTAAAAAGTATTAACAATCTGGCTTTATCCTTCTTTACCAACTCTTATCGTTTTGTTCCCTGATCGGGGTGTTGTTATTAGTATCCAGCCACAAAGCCATTTCGTAAGGCGATGCCAAAGCATGGGTGGGCCCCGTCCACGGCAGCGGAAAAGCGGGTCTAGTCGGCCTACAGACTCCGGAACGTCCGGAAGAGCTTCCGAATGCGCAAAAAACTGCAAAACTTTGATCAGAAAGCAAAAAGAAATTAAAAAATGAACAACCACCGATGACGAGACTCGAACTCGTAACTTTGAGATTCACTTTGTTGTAAAAGTCTCACACGCTAACCAATTGCGTCACACCGGTCTTGTCTGTTGGGAGATGACACGTTGGTATTTTGGACTATATTCCTAACGTAACCATGCTTGGTCAATGAGTCATGTTGAACCTCTTTCTTTGTTTGCTTCGCGCCAACACGACCGCGCTACAAGAGGGATGAAAACTAGTTCAGCAGCATGAGAATATGTATAGACTCCTCAGCGAAGCTCTCATTTAGGCAGACGATACGCTATGGGTTTCTTGTAAGAATGGATGGATCCAGGTGGCATGCGTTAGCAAATTAGCTATTCATCCTAGTTGGTGCTTCTAAGTATTGGCCATATCATATAACATAATCGTGCTGGTCAATTTTGCAACCGTAATACACGCTTTGTTCTGCTTCATACTAAGATTCGTGATCGTATCCAAAGCTCATCCTCATACCAAGTGGGTGTCAAATCTGTTGGTCTAAAAGATTGGTTTGACTAAGTTTCTAGTATAAGAAGCTGTTTCATGTTGCTTAGCTCACCGCAGACTAATTACAGACAATGCCTCTTGCTTTCGAACAGCCCAGAACTTCTTATACTAACGTTAGTTGATAGAATAAAGATTATCAACCAACTTGGCAGGAGTGATGCTTTCCGTGAGGTCTCAATCCCTCAAAGCTTGGACTTTATTCTCCCAGCAATCCCCTTCACCTCGTCCGTAAACCGATACACAATATTGTCGAAGCTGTCTTCTGGAAAGAAGTAAAGCCATCTTAGGTCGTTGTCGCCACAGAATACGCCGTGTTCTGCGTCTCCTGGTATCCAGACTAGATTGTCCTTGGTAACTTTGTGTCGTTCACCGTCAACCTCTACTTCGCCGCTACCGGATAGGATGTAGTAGATTTCAGCTTTCTTATGGCGATGAAGCGCCAGGGTTCCGTTGGGAGGACATCTTGCGATTCCTCCAGTGAGTGAGGTGCTGGTTGTGTCTGGTGCTGATAGGAGAGTGTGCCAGGTTGCGTTGCCACGTTCTTTTTCTGCAAACGAGGATGGCGTTGCTGATGTTTGAGCACCGACATCGATGATTAGAGGCTTATGCGGTGGTGAAGGCATGGTGAATGCGGTAGTCGTGAGGTTGCGGTGAGAGTAGCTTTGGTGAATAAACCTTATGTCTGTCCAGGGATAGGGGTGATGAGGCCAAAGTGAGGCAGGAGAACACTGCTTTCAGGTGTGATCTGGTGAACTGTTAAGAGATGTTGGAAGATGAGCCCTAGGAATGGGTGAAGGGGTTCTTATATCAAATATCTTGACATCAGAATTGGTGCAGCTTAACGCAATAATGCATCAGAACCCTGGCTGGCTCACTTGACCAATACTAATACAAAGCTTAGTTTGGCATGTGCATGAAAAATGCAGCCAGAAATCGATACTAGGAAAAGTTCCGAGAAAAGTCTTCGAAATTCGACATGATATCTCAAATACCAAGCATCGTGACAGATGTGTCATCATCATCGGGAGGGGCTCGCGCCAATGAACATCAACTGAGTTGTGATGCCAGATACACTAAACTCGGAACTGATCTAGGATAGCAATACTTGCATTAGTTCATGATGATGGTTGCGAAATAATGGCGGGAATGGCTTGATTGAACTCTTATCTCGGATAAGTTATGCCTTTTGGGACAGGTGATAATCTGGTGCGAGATATGCTCCGTTGTAGGGAATCGCTGGTCGATAATAACTCAAGTTTGCTCAAGGACATGAATGTTTTCAAATTTGGCTTCTGAGCTGATCGTTTACACTGTTGTGGGGTAGATAATGACGAGTCTCAGATATCCTGATACTCACTTGAATCGGTTCATGAATCTATGATCACCTCCGGTGGTCTGGGTACCATGGGTTACGGTCTGCCTGCTGCTATTGGTGCCAAGGTTGCCCAGCCTGATGCTCTCGTCCTCGACATTGACGGTGATGCTTCCTTCAACATGACCTTGACTGAGCTCTCGACCGCTGCTCAGTTCAACATTGGCGTCAAGGTCATTGTTCTCAACAATGAGGAGCAAGGAATGGTTACCCAATGGCAGAACATCTTCTACGAGGACCGATACGCCCACACTCACCAGAGCAACCCTGACTTCATCAAGCTCGCTGAGGCCATGCACATCCAGAACCGACAGGTGTCCAAGCCTGAGGACGTTGTTGACGCCCTAAAGTGGCTCATCAACACCGATGGCCCTGCTCTGCTGGAGGTCATCACCGACAAGAAGGTGCCTGTTCTACCCATGGTGCCTGTCGGCTCCAGTCTGCACGAGTTCCTCGTCTTTGACGGAGGTAAGTTACCCATTATATTCTGTAATACAAAACATGCTAACTCCTTTCCAGCCAAGGACAAGAAGCGACGTGAGCTGACGCGAGAGCGCACTTGCGGTCTTCACGGTTAAGCTTGAACCCCAGCTTGACCACGGACCGCCACCCATTCGATGCCATCTATTCCCTCATGTCTTTTTCTATCCATTTCTTGATTCATGTGGAGTTCTTTTGACTGTTTTGCCGGCGGGCAAGGGTATTTGAGGATAAATGGGCACATGATGCGCGCGAGGACGCGGCGAGAAGATTGAGGACGACAAGGAAGAGGAAGAGTCGCGCCAAGGGCCGGGAGCCGAGGAGTGTGATCTTATATACCACATAATGAATGTCTTTTTGATGACTCCTACCTTTTTTCCTCGAGATGTTGATATGTTTATTCCCCTCTTTTTGTGATACCGTCATGACCACATGCCGGTGCTGTTCGACTCTGCTTCAAGTTGCGATGCGGAGCACAACCTCACACATCTATCCCATCCTCGGCGCAACGCTGGTTTATTCCAATGATGCCTAGCACATATGAACCGATAAGAAAGTACCTGAGATCAATACTGTCCAATCAACAGTCGTCTATATGTGCTGCCGAATGCTATGGCGAGGTGCGTTCCTTGCGACGGACGAGCAACTCGTGCGACGGGGACTGAACTCTACGATAACTTACAACTGGGCGCGAATGAGCTGTCGCAAACATTTCAAGTTGGCTTTACTGGACTCTTTTGTATTTATTTCCAAGGATCCCGTCAAATCTGTTTGTTTTCACCAAACCTCTTCGGTCACGCATGCGCCTGGAATTAACCCCTGAAAGCCAGTCTTGACTGAGACAAAAGGCGGAAGCGCGCACCATGCATCAGCGTCCTTTGTCCAAGTCAATGAATAAGGAGACGAGTGAATGAGTAGTTAAGATAGTTTCGCTGGAGAAGTAATTTTCTTTACTTCAAGTTGGAAATAATGCAGTTATGAGGGAGTTACGCTCCTGTGGTGGAGACCCAAGGCAGTGAGTCTTGAAGCCTGACACACATGGGACCATCGCATGGTCTCAAACTCTGTGGTAAAGTATGTACTCTGAAGTTGGGCTTAATTTTGAGTCATCTTCGGGAAAGACTTGTGTGTATACCAAAAACGCAGGCCTGAAACGATGCACTATCGATGAGTGATTGTTTACAAAGCCTCTCCCCGAGCTGGGGTTGTAACACAGAAGCAGTCGAAAGACGCAAGCATCTAAAAATTCTTTGCCTGGACTGCCTACAGTTCAAGACTGATTAATACGTCATGTGTCAAGGAGTACACATCGCATAACTTTATGCAGCCAGGCCATTTACTTCAGCAGCTGGCCCCACTCGCGAAGAGGTATAACTTCCTGCCTTTCTTGCCAACTTATTCCTTCCTTCCTTTCTTTCTCCCATTATCAGCGATCCTTCGAAGTTAAGACGCGCCTCATAAACTGGGAATAGGTAAGTTCCACCCCAGTTCTTTCCCTTTGTCAGTTATCTTGCATTTATGGATGAGCTTTTGACTCACGTGTCTTCTTACCCTCCAGACCGAAAGAGAGCGCGTCACAAACGTAAAGCTGGCAAGAGGGGCGAGTGCCACAGGCGATGATGAGGTCTCTACAGTGGATCGTTCACCTGGACTTTCTACAGAAGCAACTGAGCCTGGAAAATACAGTTTCACATTCATACCTTGTTCACGTATCGAATGGAACTAATGGAGGCATCACGGGGGATTTTGCTCACCATCAACAAAAGCCGGAGTAACTGGGGACGACCACCAACGGTGTTGGAAACAAGGTTCACGTATGTGGACTTTATGGAGGGATCACAGGGGAAAATGTATCAACTCCAGCGAAAGCCGGAGTGCCGGGTGTGGCATTGTCATGATGTGAAAGGCATTGAAAGGCCAGTCACAAGTGCATCGCAGGTGTTATTCAGACCACTGCGAGCGGACAACTGAGTTGTTCTACCCGAACCTGGGAGCCAGCACAGCAATTGAATGTACTGCCTGGAGACCGTTTTTGAGGAAGGGGCGGTGAGACGGTGATGACAATCGACCCAAAGGGCCAACAAGTCTGAGTCTCACTGGGGGGATAAGGATGCTGTGTAAAGATACTGGAGACGCTGAAGAAAAACGCTGGATGCAAAAAAGTACAAGACTGGGAATGACAAGACGACGCTGGTAAGGATTCTGGAGAGAGGGTGATGAGGAAGAAGAAAAGAAAAGAAGAAGAGCGGTTGGAGAATATGGGATGGGGTTTTATGGTCGGGTCTGAAAGTGTTGGGAGGGAAGGTGCGCGGGTTGTCTGCGTGCGCTGGTCCAGAAGGAAGGAGGTTCCTTCCCTTTCTGAGCATGAAAGGGAGAACACTGGTTGCCTAAGGTACCCAATCTGTCACCACAGCATGACATGCGACACGTTGAGAGTGCTTAACAGTCAATTGAATTGGCAGTTTTGAGAGTCTATCGATGGCTGACTTGGAGATACGCATGTTCATTCTGCCATGTCCACGTGCGCGCATCTTTTGAACCCCCTTTTGCCCTCCGTAACTGGGCGAGATTCTGGCCCAGCGCAATCCACCCACTCCTGAACCGATGGCCCACAAACAATTTGGAACGAGCTAAAAGTACTGTAATTACTTTCTAAAGAGCATTTTGTTTGTGGCACTGAAGAGCGGAAGATATGCGGCTTTGGCCAGAGGGACCAAATGAGGACCGAAGCGGCGGACGGGCCAAGCGTCTGTCACTCAGCAAGAACTGTCACTAGGTGCTCCGAAAGGCATATATACAGACCATCTCTATATCTAAAAACCGTTTCATTTTAGATAATGCATATTTTATCTGGTCTGGGCATGTTCAGCATCCGGTATGGCCATGGCTATCACCTCCATCATGGCTGCGATGGGGTTCGGTGGGCGGGCACACGCTGAAGAGGGAGCACTATGACCACATCAAATGACTTCGTAAAGGTTTTGGATCGAGAGCTTATTGTTCCATGAATTGCGACTGTAGATAGCGTGGGCTCACCCCCTTTTGTGTACCAGTCCTGAATCACTCCCTCTTGGCTTGCAGCTGTGAGCCTGTGTTCATGTCGGCTGTGATGCTGGCAACATGACAACCGGCCGCAACATCTAGTTAATCTAGGCTGTGGTCTATGCGACCAGTCGCCTGACGCGAAAACCGCCAGTCTGTCCAATTCTGGGTTGCCGGCAGCTGCTCTGGTTTGGGCTTGGGCATCCCTACACTCAGACATAGAAAGCTGTCCCCCCCTGAGCTCTGTTGAAGGCGCGCAACCAGAATAACCTCGCTTATTTACGCCGTGATTATATATCAGTGATCTATAGTAAACTATTCAAAAGTATTAAGTTCTGACACCCAGATATAGCTCGTCTCTCTGAGTGTCACAAGCCTCCGGGGTCGCCACAAAACACGGCACAGGAGTCGGGTAGTTAAGGCATGTTAAATCGGAGAGCCCCATGAGAGTAGTAATAGTAAAATTAGGATAAGAGTCAATTTACAAGAGTAAAGCGACAGCGTTTTCGTCCTGTCTTGTGCGAATCTTCTGTGCTTAACTTTTGGTACATAGGGCGAAGGGTATAATTAGACCTGGTGATCTCGCTGTACTCGAGCAGAACAGGCTACAAGACAACTCTATCTTAATGGTCACTTATCAGTCTCAACTTGACATTCTGTTTTCACGAATAGAAGGTTAATTGGCCCCGGGAGTTGACAGAAAATGGCATACGCTAAAGTCAGCTCACTTCCCATCTATCCATATCTGATTGTCCCTTATCCTCCCTACCCAACAATTAAGCAGCCATAACTTCTTCAACTGCCTACGGTCACTGTATTATATCTTCTACCGGGTTCCGTTGATGCGACGCCCAGCCAACGTGCCAAGAGACTGAGTTCGGGCGCGGATCTATCGTCAAGCCCGAGAACATGGGGTATGGCTAATAATTGCCAAGTCTTGAGGAATGAACTAAGAGACAAGATCAAAACCCAACCTAAAGCACCTCACGTTGCATCCTCCACTAGACCTGCAGATCAACTATATTTGGACGCAAAATCCGCAAACTCCGCTCCGCACATAGTTCCACAATAACTGATTAAATACAAGCCAATATGACGATATCTCTTTGGTCATAATATATCTTCTTCTCCCAGAGTGCCCAAGAATAACTCAATCTTTGCACAAACGCTTCAAGCATGAGCGTAATTAAAGTAGCCCTCGTGGGAGCGACCGGTGAAACCGGCTCGTCAATTGTCAAAGGCCTCCTGCAATCAACCGAGGCTAGCTATGTGAGATCCCTCCGCACTTGGTTGACTCACCATGCTGAACCCTCACTCAAAGGAAATCACTGCGCTGATTCGCCCTTCTTCGCTTAACAAACCCGCGGTCGAGGGTTTAAAGCAGAAGGGAGTCAAGGTAGTTGCAGCTGACATAGATGGGCCCGAAGACCAGCTCGTTGAGGTCCTGAGAGGACAGGACGTCGTTGTGTCTGCCATCTTCGCGGGTAACATCTCATCCGAGAAGCCTTTGGCAAACGCAGCAAAGGCTGCTGGCGTGGGACGTTTCGTGCCTTGCTTCTTTGCTACTATCGTACCACCCAAGGGTGTTATGGCGATTAGAGACACTGTAAGTTTTCTAGAATTCTAGGTTGGGCTTAGAAATCGTCACTAACGTAGCCTTTAGAAAGAGGATTCGCTCAACCATATCAAAAAGATCAAACTCCCCTATACCATCATCGACATTGGCTGGTGGTATCAGATCGCTCTGCCTGGAGTTCCATCAGGTCGAACAGATTACGCTGTTGTTATGGAGCCAGCCATCGTGGGAGATGGCAACACGCCCTCCGCGCTGACTGATCTAGGCGATGTTGGACGCTACGTTGCTCGTATTCTCGCAGACCCTCGAACCCTGAACAAGTTGGTATTTGCGTATAGTGAAATTCACTCGCAGAACCAGGCATGGGATCTCTTGGAAAAGCTTAGCGGGGAGAAGATTGACAGGAAATATGTAAGACCATCTCCACTTTACAAGACTGAACTTTTTGAATCTAACCAACATACTTTTACTAGGCTTCTGCGGAGTCAATTCTAAAGGATTTGGAAGAGCTTAGATCTAAGCAAGGTAACCTTGACTTTGCTGATTGGCGAAAGCTAGGCGTGCAAGAGTATATGAACTCTTGGGGTCTTCGGGGGGATAACACTCCCGAGTATGCCAAATACCTTGGGTACCTCGACGCGAAGGACCTGTACCCAGACTTTAAGTTCAGGACGTTGGAAGAATATATCCAGGAGGTTCTGGACAAGAAAGCTCATGTTCCTTACAAGGCGTAGTCGAAGACAGGGCTTATGCATTGGACATAGGAGACTTATTTATTTATCGTACAGAACTCTTATGCTCAGAATCACTTGGTAATACTATATAAATTATGCTGAATATATTTCTATCAAGAGAGCTCTTGAACTATCTTACCCGAAACTATTGTAGGTGGCTACTTTCATTAAAAGGATGCTTGAATTTAATACTGAATAGCTCATCATTGTTCATTCTTCATATCCTATAAGCAAGCCCATGCTAAAAAACCATGCCATTACAAAGGAGCCAAATCCATCGCACGCCCGTATATCACGTTTGAAAATCGCACTCTTCCCAAGTTTAATGCATCAATAGTCCAGCTCCAGTGAGTGCTCCAACCAGAACGGCAACCACAGGAGCAATTCCTCCAACCTTTGACAGAGTTGAAGCTGCGTTGACTTCACCTTCACCTTCACTCTCACCACTGCCCGTCTCACTACTCTCTTCATCACCCGCTCCAGTACTTTCTTCGTCCCCCTCTGCATCGCTTTCGGTTGCCGTCGGGGTAGCGGTAGCCTCAACATCTGAAGCCTTGTACACCAGCGGAACAATAGGAAGCGTCCTCACAATAGTCGCCTCATAATATCCCGCCGAGTACCGCGAAATCGGCGCAGTCCCTTGACTGAACTCCCCTGTGCGCGGGATCTGCGATATAACGCCGTCAGAACCTGAAACGGGAGTCCCTTCGATGGTATGGACGGTGACCCAGGGAGGTTGCGTTTCGTTGAACCACCTTTCAGTGCAGACACCGGAATGAGTTGCTGATACAACAGGCTCGATGGACGACAAGCACCCCATCAATGAGGCGTCCCAGCCACTATATGAGACGAATTGTTAGCGTTAGGTTTGGATATTGGATCAAGATAATGCTTACCTAGGGCAGCAGTATGCAACAGTTTCTGAAGGCCCCAGGATCCTGGACCACAGTTCATCGGGCATGAGCGGCATTGGAATATCAGTTGGATCAGGGTATGTCATAGTAAAGAAGCCGCCCTTATCGTCAGACGCCGTCTGTTCTCCAGGTGCGAGGACACCAGCCGTAGTCCAGCCGTGAGGGCAATGCAGGCCGGGTGAGTAATACTGTTGCACGCCGTGGCCGGCCATACTGTAGGGGGTGCTGAAGATCTCATCGTACTTTGCACCAGAGGGAATGCAATCTTCAAAAGACCCGATTTCGCATGTAGGAGCACCAAGTGGCACATGTATCCCAAGGGTTTCAATGGCATAAACGATGTGATCTGTAGTTGCGGTGACGCATGATGGTGGAGGCGTGTAAGTCGTGGTGAGTGGACCAAGGTTGATGATGGAAAAGCCAAAGAACTCGGTGCTTGGCATCGTGAGTGAGGAATTGGGGATTCGAGCTGATATTCAAGGTAGATGTGATGAGGTCTCAACATACCAGACAGAATTTGTGGAACGGAAGGGCTCTTATACCTCCATCGCCAAGAGTTTAGCGGCGAGGACGGGATGCTTTTGTATAAAGCCTCCGCATCATTTGTTAAGGCTGTGATCTTGCCAAGGACTTTTCTGTAGTTGAAAATACCAGCTTTTGTAATATATGTTATTCGACGAGTTCCCTTCTAAGGTTGGTGTAAGGCACAGTCTGAAGATCCCGTTCTGACATCGGATGCTGACCATAGAAAATGAGGGATATCAGGAGGTTCTCTGAAATCAGACGTCATAGTACACGGGTTGTTTGCTTGGCTGGTTATATCTTTGTGATTTATACGCTTCGGTCAATAGTTAACGCGCTAGGATATAATCGACGCTGATCCCTCATCTTTCCCATCTCACTCAAATGATTCCTTCATAGTATAACCACAGACTATGTGATAGTAACAGTCGTCACGTCCCTCATAGTCTTCTGCCAGAAACACATACAAGTCATGAGCGCCATCAACTGCCACTGCGCCCCCAACTCTCCCGACGCACCGCTACCACATAACTGAAAAGTTCCAATCTTTGACATACTCTTCCAGTCACCGCTGCCCGCCCATACGGCCACGACCTCGAACCCATCACGAGTAAATCCATCTCCGCGATCGGGCTCATCATCTGGGTTTCCGTCGCTAGGTTCTTCTGCGCCATGTCCTAGTCTAACGAGCTTCCAGCCGTACTTGGCCTCGCCCATATTCTTGACTTCGCTGCCGTGAGAGCGGCGCCATTCGAATCTCTCCACATGGCGGTTGTGGCCTTGGCCGACTTGCATGCCGAACCAGTATCGCTCATGCATCTTGCCCTTACGGCGGAGTATTTCTTTGCCTGATGGAGCTTCGATGCCGGGCATGCTGGGGAGAAGGATGCCATAGTCTGTACGCCATCTGCCCTCGGCGTCGGCGCCAGCGAGGACAGGCGAGTCTGCGTCTGGGCCGTCATGAAGGAGCATCTTTCCGTACCAGCCTAGGGGCAAGCTGATGGAATAGATAGGTTGCCTGTCAGGCTCGCCAATGTTGACGAGGATCTTGGTGGAGAAGCCCTTCTTGTATGAGGCGCGAAGAACAGTAGGAATGCCTCTTTGGGCGATTTGGGGAGACATTTGGGCTACTTTGGAGTCGGAGTGTCCCATTTTGGAGTTTGTGTAAAGAAATTGTGATGATTATTGGAACGTGCAAAGTCTCGAGGATGATGATGGTTGATGAGGGACGTGAGATAATCTATTATATATACCTATACTATCAGCGCCTTGATGTAAGCTTATCTTGAAAGAAGCTTAATTAAAGAGAGCGCTTCATTTCACTCAATTGGGGAAAGCTCCAAACATGGAGCCACAAGAGTCCATTCTGCTGCGCCATATTCAGCCCTGGGACATGGGATTCAATGGATATCATTGGCTGTTTTACTCGACGATAGGCGATGTCTCCAGTTGAAGGGCTGAGCTGACATCCACCACGATCCTGCAAGACGCCCAAAATCGCTTAGCTTGTCGAAGAAGCGAGGGTCTAGCCTGTAAAGGACCTCGGAATGCCTTCATGCTTATGCCCTCATTGCAGGAGCTGCACCTGCACGGAGTAACCCGACAAGCACAGAATAGTCCATTGTGACGAAATGTTACCATCTTATACGATGACGTGGTCAGGTTGCAACAGCAGCACCCGCACCACATTGAAACCTGCAAGTAAGCCAGCTGATATTAGCCAAACGCCAATTACCCATGAAGACAAAAGCAGTTTGCTATACTCGACGTGATGTAGAAGAGCCTGGGTGGTTGCGAAATAAACCTTTCTTTTGTCTCATCATCAACGAATTACGCAAAGCCATTTTCAGGCACCTTTGTAAAAACGAACAAAGTTAGAAGATACCCTGACTCTCGTCAATAGTGACATCGTAGCGATCTGCTTTGTTTTTACTGACTCCCCAAACAGTATCGATCTCTGTTAAGATTCTTGGCTATGTAATTTGGCTACACAAGATGTCATGATACTGTAATTGTCAAAAAAGCAAACTGCAGTTAAAATGTATAGCTCAGATGCATCGGATCTTGTTTAACCCTTTCAGACAGTCCAGTGAAAGATGGTCGTTTAAGCATCAGGATATACCGTTTTCAATGTGGGAAACCGCGTGCAATTTAGCATCACAGCAAAAGCGAGCATCTGGGGGAGATCACATTTCTTAGTAACAGAAACAAACAGTGTACTCCGTTCAATGTATCCTTCAAGCCGAGACCAGGGTAACCGATTAGCCGTCGCACACAAACTCTCTTGCACACAATAAGAGGCATCATATCCAATACCAAATACCACAATGAACTTCCCATCAGATGAAACATGTACCAGTATTCAACTTGGTCTTCCACCTCGGACAGAAGCCTTAGGTCAGACCAGGTCTGCCATAAGGACTGAAGATTGACTTGGGTGGGAGCGAGAGGAGTCAGCTTTACCGATGTGCGCATCAACCCATAACTCGTGCTGCTGCCTGAGTTCGAGGGCTGTGGAAGAATGTTGGTTGGCAACCCTAAATGACAAACAGGAGAACCTGTCCAGCTGTGTTAAACCTGGCCATGCTGGACCTGGGTCTAGATACCGAGCACATGGTGAGTACTGTACATCTAGATAACAGGGTTCTTTTGATATTGTTGAGCAACCTTCTTTTCAGGCAGAAGAGGTTAAACTTAGAGTCAGGCAGTACACTTAGATCGTGATGTTTATTAGCCTCAAATACAGCATTCAGATCAGAGAGTTCTTACCTCGACCAGCAGCAGACTCATACATTGCCTTCACGGACAAGAGGGCGCAAACGACAAAGTGATGAAAGGATACCCTGCCAGTCGCTCCCCGGGGGAATGGGACAATTTCTTGAGGCGAGCAGGGCACAAACCTGAAAAAAAGGAACGTAAGGGCACCTTAGCAACGATGCCGTCGAGGCGAGTGAAAGAGTACCCTGCTCACCTCCTCACATCATGTTGAGCTCCAGAGGGCGAACAGGGCAGAGGCATGGAATGTAAAGGTACCTTAGGGTGCCCTGCTTACTCATTTTTGAAGTGAGGATATCCTAGAATGGTCAATCAGCGTTGGCCATCACGCACGAAGAAGTGATATTGAAACTTACCAAAAAATTGGAAATATGTTCTTTTAGAAGCATCCGGTACACTGATGGCCACTGAGGGAAAAGCTCAGCCATCTGTTTAAGAGTCAGCCAAGTTCACGTTGAGAGAATGGGAGTGTTGGGACTTTACCTGATTTGCGGCCATCGGTGCACCATGAGCCGCCCAGTATCGGCGTATGAACTTTTGAATATTGGTAAAATAGAGAAAGGTCCGATACTGAGCGGCTGTTACTTTGAAAGTTGAAACAAAATGTGTGACAAAGAAGAAGCCATTGTGGTGATGGTTGTGTGGAGGAGAGAAAGGAGAAAAGTGTGAGGTTTTTTATTGTGGGAGAAAAGTGAGTAAGGGGAGTCCTAGACGCCTCTGTGCCTCATGTGGCAGGGCAACTCGACCAAACAGATCCAAGGGGCCCTCTCTTCTACCTAGGCAAGCAAGGTATATAGGCCATCGCCCTCCTGATTTGTCGATTGTCACTTGGTTATCATCAACCACACATATCCCTTCTGGTGTTGGCAGTCTCACGAAACAATCAAAGGTTTGTCGGACAAGGCCTCGTGGGGATTCTATTTCACTCTTGCTTGAACACTGATATCCACTTCCCAAATCCTCGCCCCCTTTTCGACTTCGAATGCCCAGCTAGATGCGCCCTTGGCACACCAAAACATCAGCCACCTTTACATAACAACATCAACAAAGCTCAAATATTGTCTCTGAAGCCATGAATTAGTATTGACATGCACTCAAGGTATGCGCGTCTACAATTCTTTACCAAGGTACCACGCCCTCGTCACCGCGATACTAGTGAGTAGCCAGCTACCCTCAATGCTGAAGAAACTCTGATCCAAAAGCGCCTAACTTTTATGGGATTAGATAAAGCAAGCCCGTTTGCCTTCTCACTATATATATTGCTGTCGACATGTTGAACCCGAACTCCTTTGATCCAGCTCGAGCCTCCCTGAGTACGCAGCCGACAGATCGTACCCTTTCCTCTCCCGGGCAAAAAACACACCACCCCATGTAGAGCTCAAGAGTACGATGTCAAAGGCTTGATAAAAAAACGCCATTATGAGATGACTTTGAGTGAAGATAGACTATGAGTACAAGAGGCGGACATAGCTTGGAGACTTTTACGGTGAGAAAAGGTCCTCCCACAGCCAAAATGACCACTTGGCTAACTATACTGCCGCCTAGATGTCAAAAATGGACTGTCCCTTTTATTTTTACAGCAGGGCCTCCACGGTTATTGAAGCGCCGGATTCATGGCATCTACATAATTTGCAGCATTACGGCAGATTGCTTGAGAACACTGGAAAGGTTCACCGTGAAGTCCTACCCTGTGGAAAGTGAAGTTGGCTTGCATCTGTCTCGAGTTTGCTGAACCCCCTAGGGCCAAGAGTGGTTCTCTACTCTTTCATTCAAAAATCATGAAATAACTAGCATGACTCGTTTCCAACTTCATTTATAACCTCCTTAATATTCAAGCTCTGCCGCGATGCTCACTTTCCCCAGTCTCAGCCAATCCTACACAAGTCGTACCTCTTTCGTCTCACAACTTTGGAAAAATTCAAGACCACCGAGTTGGTACGCCCACGAGGTAAACACTCCGACTCGGTAGAATTCGCCTGGTTTCTTTGTCGGGTGTATCATAAGCCCATATGCCAAGCGCCGGCCATTACTGCCAAATTCCTCTTGATCAAGGTCTGGGATAGTGGGCGTTGGGGCATTGAAAAACTGTGGAGTGTCAGGTTGTACGGTAGCCTGAGATTCCATCGAATTATGGTTGGTGAAAGTGGGCGTCGGGGCGTTGTAGGTCGACAAAGGGGAGATAAGGGTTGATGGTCTTATATCCATCTCAGCTTCCGTCGAGCCATACTCCGTGAAATTAGGCATCGAGACGTCATAAGCCCGCACAGGAGATTCAGGGGCTGGTAGTACTAAGTCAGTCTCGTCAAGTAGATCTGGTTTGTTCTCTTGGCTCGCAAGGGGGTGCCAATGCGGTCTGTCCTGTCGCAAATTTATAGTGCTACCTATCAGCAAGAAGCTTATAGGTACAACAAGTTTGTCTTCGCTGTCGAAAAGATCGCCAACGAGGAAGTCTGGTTCAATATCCATCAGATACTGACCATGGAACCGCAGCGTCTGCCTTGGCTCCACTCCTTTCCTCCCGCTTGTTACATGAACCAAGTCCATTGATCCTGCAAAGCAATTGCTTCGAATATCCAGGTGACCACTAGTCAGCTCCCCAAAGGGACTTGTGCCTTTCAGACCGACTACAGCATCCAAAAGGGTAAATTCGCTGCGGGCGTTTTCAGTCAACTCCATCACGTCCACTTCACAGTTGATTGTGCTCGATATGCCAGTCGGAACCCAGCTCCAAGAAGGGGCAATATACAGTGGAGGGTTCTCGAGTAGTTTTAACAAGTCTGCGTAACTCGATGTTACGTCGCTGCGCCGGATACTCCAAGTGAGACAACGATAGAGACCTTTTCTCCATAGGCCAGCCAAATATTCGTCCTTCAAGTGATATGCAAACAAGGCGGCAATTCCGGCAATGGATGGCAAGATATCCGTTGGATGCGTAAATTTCAGACTGGAGAATGTAAATTCGGAAGCAATATTTGCAGTCCAATCTTTATAGATCAGCGTAACATCTCCCTGACTGAAAATATCTCGATTGATCATTCTGAAAAAGGAGGTTTCTCGACTAACACCCATTGAGGAACAATAGTCTCGGCACTCAAAATGGACATTGGTTCGTCCAAACATGAGGACGCGAGTAGAAGCCATTCTCTCTTGGAATGTCCAGCCCCTGCTCTTCCACTCTGCTGAGTAGAGATCCTGATGAGTGGTATAGACAGACGGCGCGTAAATGTCGAAAAGCGTTGGTGGATCGGAAGGAGAGTGTATAGTGAGTGTGACTGATGTGTCCTTTCTCGCTATGAATCCTTCTTCGCAATTTGAGGATGAAGCAGAGCAAATTGTTACATATGCGTTGCTGTAGATGTTAACCATTCGAGTGCATTGGTAGTCCCAATCTGAAGCAACGTCTTGAAGTATGCATAAAGCATCTACCCACAGATACTGGATGCCTAATGCTCTTGTGGCAGAAACGGCATCTTTCATGACCTGTGGTAACTTTTCTTGAGGAATCATCTCAAGGTGGTCTCTTATGTTGCTTTTCGTCGTTTTGAGTTGTTTATCTGAATGCGGTGATGGCCCCCAGCAGTATGTGAGTGCTGCATACTTGGGCAAGTCTGTACCAGACGGTGGATAGAATTGTAAGTTTGTTGTATCGTTGGTAAGAATAAGACGGAGGTCATCGGTATCTTTGCCAATATTGAGCAGTCGATCGGGCACAAAGCTCTTTTGTGCCTGTGTGTGACAATGTTCAGAGCAAAGCTCAAGTTGTGCCTTCATCCAACCTAGAGGCTGAGGGTCGAGATGAGTATAAGGCTCTGGAAGGTCTATTGACCCGTGCCGAATACCGCTGCTGGCCTTTGCGATCGGGCAGTCGATTACAAGAGCTTCCATATCATCTTGACCTATATGACTTAGTTGAAGATCAAGTTCATGTTGTGATATGATATTCTTACCCGTCAGGACTTTAATTTGAAGGCTTTCAAGCATGAGGCCATCATTCCCAGCACGGCGGATAATATAGCATAACGAGAGGCGGATGTCCTGGTTTCTATAGCCTCGGAGATTATCTCTCATTGAATGAGACGCGAATACTTGACTCAGGTATTCGCAAAAGTCGCAAAAAACCATCATCGCGCGTGTAGAAATCCCTGATAAACCTGGTTCTTCCACTTCCCAGTTGAGGGCTATTTCCCACTCCGACTCTGTTTCTGGCCTGCCAAGAGCCGATTTGCACAGCGCATCTTGGCTAAGTTCCAACACTTTGCATTTGTTGCATATTCTTGGGAAATGAGGGGATAAGGGGAACGACATGGCGCTGTAGCTCGAGATAAATAGAGAAACAATGAGTTGTAAGAGTCAGGTCAAATCCAGCTGACAAGCGCCCAAATTTGGAACTGACATAGCTCACGTGATAAGTATGGAGGAACTAATCTTACATTGATAATTAACGTGGAAGCGAACAACGTCGTTTCATTTTGTATTTTAGTCAAACAATACTCCTAGGATCAGGATTGATATCGGCATCCTTATTTTGGTTTGGTTTTGGCGTCAAGAATACGCCGAATCCGGCCATTTGATCCTGGACTACTAAACTATAAGAACCAATAGATATCTAAGCCACGCAAGTAACATGTAGTAGGAACACAAAAGACTGGTGTAGAGTGTACATGATATTCAATTTGGAGAGCATATAGTTTGGCACAGTAAATGGCTGTGTTACACTCATAAATGCTCCCATTCTCCCGTGTAGCCACTATCCTCTCTCACCATCTAGGTAATCCAACGTCATCCTGACCAGATATTGTACAAACAGATTCAAATAGGGTTCTGCCTTCTAGCCCAGAACTCCTGTCACTACCATGATCACAGGAATTATCGCAAAGACGACATCAGGTACTCGCTGGGCCGCGGCATTAGCAGGAGCTGCTGTAGGAGTCGCAATAGCAGCCACAGAAGTCTCTGCTGTTGTAGTCTCAACGGTGGCCATGGACGTAGCTGCTGAGCTCGTTGCTTCGGTGGTCGCTGTGCTTGTGCCCGTCGTGGTGGTGGCATTTCCGCCTGCTGCGCTCTCGTACTGCTCTACGACAAAGTCGACAATCTCATCGCCGTACTTGGAGACGTACGATCCGTGAACTTCCTGATCGTCGCCCTGGTCGCAGTACCTATCGCCGGTGTCACAGTACGAGCGGATGATATCGGTGTATTCGTTCTCGCACAGCTTGATGTCCTCACGCTCAAAGATCTGCAAGCATTCGTTAGAGTTGAGAAACATTCTAGTAGCGTGACACAGTGGCTTCCTTACCCCGTCATTCTTGCTGGTTCCCACGTTGTACGAGGCGTTTGCCACGTGGCTCGGGTCGCCAAAGGCGATGATCGCAACAACTGCTTCAATTAGTATCTGCAGTCTGCGATAGAGATCTGCAGGAAAACTCACCGCTATCTTGGACGAGATCTGAAGATATTGGCTTGTTGTCTGGGAAGCTGCCGCCACTTCCGCCGCAAAAGGTGTCGATAGTGACTTGGCCGCCCTACCTGGTCGTTAGCAAGTTGTCTGGTAAACCCATTTGAGTACGAACCTGGGAGTAGCCAAAAACAGCAATCTTGCCGTTTGGACACGCCTCGTGGTACGTGGTTAGAGCACTTGTCAGGGCCTCAACGCCAGCACTCTCCGAGTCCTCGTAGAATGGATCCGTGAAGGTGGCGGGATAATCGAGAGGTTCGACGATGGAGCCATTGATGCGTTGGGCGACGTCTTGGGCGACCTCTCCACCAATTCCAGTGCCCTTGTCCTCGCCCGTGCCTCGCGCAACGATCATGTACAGGCCATCAGCACATTCTACCTCCTTGTTGCTTTGAGCGAGGGTGTTGACAGCCAATAGGGCTGTGGAGAGGGCGAGTACACGCATCGTGAGAGGGAGATTGACAGGGAAATTTGAGAATCTGTAGGGAACGGGTCAACAAATAACCATGAATGTTGGGGTACCTATTTATTTCACTTACCAGCCTTCGGAGATTGACAGGGGTGAAAAGCGTAGAACTCTTCGGGGCCTGCCCATGGAGGTTTAGTTCATCCTACGATGCATGGGGAAACCTTGCAACCCCGCAAGTTACGATAAATTAGCACCGATCCCGAGGTTGTCTGGGCCTTGTTCTGGGGCCTATGTTTGCTTGTGAAGGCCATTATTCGTATTGGTTCATCTGGTTCTATTCAGGATGCGTACCGGTATCCGTTATTGGTTATTGTTTCTGACTTGTCAGTTTGGCCCCTGTATTATCAAGCGAGATACCAAAATCAATAACCATTATTTGTGCCACCTGCTGTTTACTACCTACCTATAAGGTTGCCTGACGTGTTTATGCTTGTAGATAAAGGTTTCGTTTAAGAGTAAAATGGCAGCCGTTTTAGTACCATTTCTAGAACAAACATTAGCACCGACTGTGTCCTCGAACCTTGTACAAGATAATATCGAGATAAGCTTTAATTCATACACGTCAAAAAAAGTCATGGAAGCTATGCTATCACCCAGTGGCCTGTGTTACCCTAAAGTTCCTTTGCATTACAGCGGGTATTCAGTCGATATAGACACAATGGTCATGATTAGTTTGGGCAGAATCTTCTCTTCTGAATAGACATCATTATTATAGTTGGAATTACAAAAAATGATCACGATAATAGCAATTGATCACCTACAGTCCGCAAATATGAGTACCTCTCAATGTTCAAAAGAAACACTTCGCTAGACCCCATATAAAGCCGCGAAAGAGTAATACCAGGCGCCTCGTACTACTGTACGCTATAAGAACTGCTGTACCACTATAGAATCCGACCTCATCAGAAGCAGACTGACAATTACCGTAGCCGATAGATAATCTCAGCTGGATAGTACCGCTGAGTATTAGCCAGCCCCCGAGCACGTGTCGTTCACTGTGGGATTTCGATGTGGTGAGCTTCCAACTTGCTGTGAGGTTCCAGCCACCAGCATTGAAAAGTTTGGCTACTATAGCTGATCATTCTAAACCCCACTGATAAGTTTAAATGGTAGAATAGCGGCAGATTATGTTCTACGGTTGATGTTGGTGAAGATATTGAGTTTTGTCTGTTGGTCATGCTGTGTGACCGGAGGTGTAGTCTTTCAACAAATCCCTACTATAGTGTCTCACTGCTTTGGGCGGAGCAATCGAGTGCCAGGATATTTGTATGTGCCTCCCAGCACATCTCTTGAGCTCTCAGAAGGAGATTTCAGTGATGTTGGAACTGGGAGCCCCAATAGCATGAGAATTTATCGGAAAGGGGGAACCAGGCGAAGCAATGGGTCTTCTACTGATCACAAACAATTCCGTCAGCCTAGAGTGGACTTTTGCAAGGTCCGGGACTAGGTTCTGCTAGTAGCGCAAGTCATGAAGTTTTTATGTCACATTCCGACAGATCATGATTCCGAGGAAAATTCTTGATCATTGCTGCTAATGTATAGGGACTTGTACATGCGTCGTTCAGAGATGGTTGAACGTGAGGGTATAACGAGGCGCTCAATCTGGACAAGGAGAAGTTGGACGGAAGTGTTATTGCGATATTCGGCTTTGGATTATGATTCCTAACGCCTCAAATAATCGAATGCGAATAAAGAAGAGGTTGAGAAATTCGGAGCCTAATGAAGATTTCGATCAGGATCTGATAGGGCGTCAACTGCATCGATGCCCAAACCGGTGCCTAGCTGGTAGTTCTAGTTGACTAGATTTGTACCGCTGAAGTCGGTATTATAAGAAGTATTATGTTGCTGAGATAACTAAAGAAGTAAAATCAAACATCTTTTTGTTGTCTTGATGTTAATGTGGTAAAGAAGGTTTAATTTCTTTGAGTGACATCGGAGGGTAGAGATCCCACGCGGATGATTGTCGGGCTACACAACGAAAAGTACCCAATATGGGGCGATGACAGCACGGAGCAATTTGACCGGAACAAAGACGCCGTAGGCCATTTCATTACCAAAATTCTGGTACCCAAACTCCAGATGTCGTTTTTTTTGTTCCCTTGACGTAACAAGCCTGTGAGCAGGTCACAACCTCGAGATATACACGAATAGTGCTCTGAGTATCCTTGAACATACTTCTCAATCACAGGTTGAAATTAGCTTATCCACTTATTGGCAGCCGAGGCTCCCAAAGGTTCTAGAATCTATGGGCCATATATTCAAAGCCGAAGCATGGGTGATAATATAAGACGGCTCAATACCGCAATGGCAGAGCCATTGACCGCATTTTTGTCACCCGAACCCCAGCGTGATGGTACTATATAGGTATTAAAGCTCGCAAGCCCCCGAAACCTGACTCTATAGGCTGATACCAAATTCTTCACAGACGCACTACAAGCAATGTATCCATACACAACCCGACGACACACGAAAAACAGCCGACCTTGGATGACCTCGCTTTTGTCCATACTTGGCGAAGTTCGAGATTCACTTCTATCATGCACGGCGGATACTGCTCGTTGAATGAAAGCCCATCCCTAAGCAGAACAATTTCAACCTAGGATCCATTCCCAGCATAACATGTATACATCAGATGTTCGGCTACAGATGTCACTTCAGGGGCCAGGAGTTCAGATAATCAAGCACAGTTGCTGAGCGTTATCCCTAGAATAAAACATCATCTCATTTAACTGTACAGGATTGCAGGTATTTAACCGCCATTGGTGGTCCGGCCCCCGAGCATTGGTTCTACGGAATCATCAAGACTTCTTCAACCTCGCCTCGACGCAACCACCAGGGACCCCAGGCACACGCCACGTCTGAACCAATTCAAGACCAGAAGCATCAAACATCTTCTGAAAACCCGCCTCTGTGCGCTCCTTGCCGCCCATTGTCATAACAGCCTGGTCAAGAACAGCAGAAGCAAAATCAGCTTCTCCTACACGGGGAGCTAGGACCATTTCGCAGACGAGCACACGGGAGTAGGGTTGCATGGCATCAGCGAGGCGGGAGAGAATCTGGATGCCAACTTCGTCGGAGTAGTCGTGGAGGATCATGCGCATAAAGTAAGCTTTGGCACCTGGTTTTCTTGAATTAGCCATGGCCGAGACTTGTGAGATAGGGGGGTCATCATACCTTTGACGGGCTGCTCTCTTGTAAAATCATGCTCCATGAGCTGGACATCCGCCGGAAGGGTCTTTTTTGATCCAGCAAGCTTTATTACCTCTGGTCGTTCCTGGAGCATGCAATTTCTGGGTGACAGCTCAGGGTGAGCCCTGAGAATCTTATTCAGAACACTTCCCTCACCACCACCAACATCCACAAGCTCAACAATTCCCTTGCTGTGATCAATATGGTCGTTCTTGAGGATGTCAAAGTTGAAATGGCCAGTGACTGGGATAGCAACATCGATGCCTGCCATGCCCGTCTGGAAGGTTTGAAACCTCTCGGGGTTTTGCATCATTATGCTCCATACCGGCCTGCCCTCTTGCTTCCAATAAGAAGTGTATGGGTTGTACAGCGGGTCTTGAGGCTCTTCGTATTTCCCCTTGGATACAAGGTAGTCGTCAAAGTTGTGCATGTGCTTGAACCACTCATCGTACCTGTCAGACGTTAGACCAGATCCAATCCTTCATAACCAAAACTCACATAGCTAGGAACAGGTGGCCAGGTGCCGGCTTGTCTAAGATATAGGCCAATGAGGAGTTCGTGTGCATATATTCGCCGCCATCGGGCTCCGTTTGGTCTAAGAACCCAGAAGCAACTGCATAAGGCTGTCAGAATGGGTGCGACACACCAGGCTTGGCAGGATAACTCACCTAACACACGCCCCATGCGCTCTAACATGATTGGAAGGTTAGCTGAGGTTCTGATAGTCCTCAGGGAGGTTTTTCGTACCGAGGAGCGAGTCTTGCACACCAGTGGCTTTGGAAAGATTTTGCAGGGATATAGACCCGGTTGCAGGAATGGCGTCAAGGACTCTGAGTCTCATGAATGTTCGGATGGCAATGAGCTCTGCCATCTAAAGGATATTAGTAGATGCAACACACACAGCGGGCGAGATTTTGCCGATAGGTACAGCAAGGTATTGACTCACATTGAGGCCATGGTAGTTGGGTTGTTGGTCTGGCGTGATGAGGGCGTTGGTGAGTGCTCTGGTCTTTTCGAGGATCTGGACCCTAGACATGTAACCATCCAAATCTGGAGCATCAGAATAGGCTTGGGCCACATTGTTGAGACTGCTGACAAGGTCATAGATTTCTCGTTTGCTAGGGAGCGCCATTGTGATGAATGTGCTGTATCTTGCAGATTGTTTGCTTACCCTTTGTTGGTTCCAACGTGACACACTGCATGTAGCCAACAAGAAAAGGATAAGAAAAAGGGATAGAGGGGGTTGAGATGACGGGTTGGTTGGTGGGAGAAAGATAGCATGTCCTTGTAATGCACGCAATCCCTATCCGGAGTACACATTCCGGCTATACTGCCAGTGGCTTGGCCTGTTGAAATATCCGGCCGACAAGTAGTGGCCACATTCCGCGCCAGGGCGAGGGGCATATCGCTCCACCTCCCTTCGCTTGACTATTAGCACGATGTCTTGATCAAATTCAGTACCTAGAGAGCCGAGGATACAACAACAGACCTATACTGTCAATATACACAATCCTTTTCCCGGTTCTACACCCACTTATAGCGCCATGTCCACTTCGCCTAAGAAGAAATGCTCGCCAGATGAGCTTGGCGAGGGAGAAGCCAAACAGGCCCATGTAACATCTGACCGAGCTCAGGATCCAAACTTCGAAAATAGCGAGGGTCAAGGACCAGCAGTACGACGATCGATATCACCAGCAGAAGTTTCAAGCCCTATTGAGCCTGATCTATTTGATCACGACGGCAGTGAAGATGAATCATACCCCGAGTCGACAAATACCAGCTACCTGACCTCCATCGCATCCGACATTCGACGTGGTATTCAAGAGAACGGTCGAACGTACGGTGTTTATGGACTTCACAAGGCCTGGATTCCAAGTGATGATCTCGAAGTAAGTTGATCCCATTATTCATACAAGAAAAATCAAATGCTGACTGAAATCCAGCTCCAGCGAAATGATCTTCAGCATTGCAAGTTTACTATGCTCATGGGCAACGAACTTCATCTCGCTCCTATTCCCGACTATCCCCAGAAGATCCTTGATCTAGGAACCGGATCTGGCATATGGGCCATTGACATGGCTGAGCAATATCCATCTGCTAAGGTCATTGGCGTGGATACTACTGCAGTCCAGCCTAGCGCCATACCGCCCAATCTAGTTTTCGAGGTACAGAACTCGAATCTATGTATCATCTTATTCTTGGTATAAGCTGACAACTCCAGATTGACGATATTGAGGATGACTGGCTTTGGGGCGAAGGAACCTTTGACTTCATCCACGGCCGTGAACTCATCATGGCCATTCGCGACTGGCCTCGCCTTGTGAACCAGGCATTCACCCATCTTAAACCCGGCGCCTATTTCCAGCTCTCCGGCTCAGTGCCCGATTTCAAGTCCGACGACGGTACCCTACCCCCGAATTCCGCCTACATCGAGATGGGCAAAATCTACTTTGATATGTCTGAGCGCATCGGCTGCTCAGGCTGGGAACCCACCCGCTGGAAGGAGCGTCTAGAAAAGGCCGGCTTCGAGGATGTTGTGGAGCGTGTGCTGAAGATTCCGACGAATCCTTGGCCGAAGGACAGGCATCTCAAGGAGATCGGGGCGTTTGAGCTATCTCATTTCCGTGATACTATTGGGAACGTCTTTGTGCGGGGGTATGAGCAAATCCTCGGTGGTGATTCGACTTACTTTCAGCTTTTGCTGGCCAGAGCTCGAAAGGAGGTGCTGAATCCAAACATGCACAGCTGGGTGCCTTTGTAAGTGTCCATCCCGCATATCATACCATATCGGAAAGCTAACGTAAGAAATCAGCTACGTTGTCTATGGCCGAAAACCTCCAAATTCAACAACGACAAGCGAGCCAGTACACCCAAAGTCTGTCTCCCCAGAAGCTTAGTGGTTCGGCTGGGAAGAGGGAGAACGGTTCGAATCGTGGTTGGGTGAGCGGAAAGAAAAGGGGGCAGAGGACGGAAAGGACCAACAGAACGACCGTGTGAACGATTCTGATTCCGATTCCGATGGTGATTCTCAAACCAATACTTGGTTTCCTAGGTTTGACTATATGTAAGGTAGTGTACAACTTCGGTCTTGTGGAGCAGGACTCTTATAGGGATGAATCAATTTATACGTTTTCCACTTATAAGATCTACCCAGATCTGAATTGCGTCTTCAGGAGTGACCAACCATATGCACTTAAACAGCCACGACGGATTAAGCTGCAGGCTGGTGCTATCATAATACAACAGACCTTCAGCAATGATCAAGCTATCAGCGCCCAGTTTTCGATAAGTACAGATACAGATGCATCATTCCCCCATAAGCGTCTCCCTGGGAGAACTTGATGAAGCACTTCCGATTTTGCTCTCTCGCATATGTGTGATTAAAATCCCATACTCGAGACTTCATAAACTTGTTATAGTTTTCCCATGTGCACCTTTGGCGGATTGAAAGGTAATATGGTAATAATGTCTTTATGAGTGTTGGCATGGTCGACAACGAGACGCGTGGAGATGCCAGGAGGAATTTTCCAAGACAATGGGGCCATTTCGCTGTTAATATGATGGTCAAGAAGGCCTGTTAGCTTCTATAATGGCGTCTTCAATGGCCGGGACGTTATCATCTGTCCAGTGTGGTTCCATTCCTTGTTGCTTAGAGGAATCAGAAGATTCTGGGTTCGTTCCCCAGCGTGATCACCAGAGGGTAGGTAGAGGGCGCTCACAGCAGCAGGCTGCTGGACGCCACCAAAAAGCAACGGCTTTTCGGGAATACTCGCAGTTATCTTTTTGAAATTCCAAAGAGATCGAGCAATTCCACGCTTTTAAAAATAGCGTGAACCTGATGGCCATGGCCAGGTAATTAGAAATTCATGTTATTGCATCAGATTTAAATGTTAGATATAAACACATCCGCTTATATTAAGCAAAGTTTGAAGAAACTAGGTTACGGTCATCTTGAGAAATCAAGTATTTTGTTCGATTTCTTAGACCACATATTCGATTCTCAAGTTACTACTGCACCAAAACTTGACGTATGTTCAAGTCTAATTCCAGACAAATTCCAAAACTCCATTCGCCTTTTCGATTTATGAAAATAAAGCATCCCTCTGCAGATGAAAGACATCATTTGCTTGTAGTTTGCAAAACAAGAGACTAAATCGTATATTTGTCGATGGTCGCTTAGGGGGTAAACGGTTCTGCGAAGTCTAAGTTAGCCACAAACTTTATTTGAATACCTAGAGCTTGCTAGTTACCTTCAAATACAAGTTTTTCGAGATTCTTCGTCAATGTGGTCCTCCTCCTGTAGCTTCGAATTCTCAACGTAATGGTGGGTAAGGCCAATGGCAGAGAGAAAGATGCAAAGAAGAGTCCAAAAAATGAACTCTCCAAAACCCATGGCAGGCCACTCGACGTCAACTGGACACCGAGCACCGAACATGTATCCAGGCATTTCCAGCAGATATTGAATTTTTCTTTGTTGGAAGAGTGTTGGAATTTTTGGATGTAGATGTGATGTCGTGTGTAGAAGTGATAGTTGGTGGGCTTAAATATGCAGGGGGCCTTAACAACTGGTACATTATTCACAGAGCCCACCAGGCTGCTAGGCGTAGGCTGCTCTCTGCCATTTGACTCACTCGCCTTTTCTCTGCCGGATATTCATTCATATCGCAGCAGAGAATCTTTCTTCATGGGCACAGGGTCCTCAGGTGCTCGGCTATTGTCTCTTATACTCCTCAGTAACTTGATTGTTTCTATTCACACATACATACAATCACGAAAAGTAACCAAAAATCAGCTACGTCTTTAAGTTAATTCCATCCTCCTGCATATGCATCGTCTTCTTTGTGTGAATCACGGTCTGTGTCAAGGCGAACGTCACTGCTGCCTTGTACATTCTCTGTCCCTAATACACGCCCCTCTTCCGTTGCTTTTATTTTCCTTGTGCACCCCCCACTTCCACTTCCTTTTTCTTTTCCCTCTCTACACTTCACACCTTTTCCCCTGCATCGTCTCACACCCTCGATCCCTCTGCACAACACAAACAACCTGCACCATCCCGCTTTTGCTTCTCTTGTCCTCCGAGTTTGTATCCCTTCTTCTCTTTGATTTCCTACTCCCACCTGCTGCATCGTTCCGCCTACCGTCATCATGGGCGGCAAGGCGTTTGCGCGTGCCGATCCTCCTCTGGAGACGCCGCGCATGCCCAGGACCGTGTACCTTGACGTCAAGAACAAGATCACGGGCAAACTTCTTGAACGCTTCTCATGGATCGACTCGCCCATCGAAGGGCCCGACAAGATGGACTTTGGTGACCTTGACATAATCGTGTCCCAGTCCAACTTCCCCTTCGTCAACAAGGAGGGCATTCTAAAGACCATCTTCGATACAATCGGGGCCAAGGCCCAGATCACAGAGCATGGCCACGACATAATAGCACACTATGCTGTCGAATGGCCTGATGACATTCCCTACACCCCGAGCGGCAAGAACGAGACTCCTCCCGATGACTCCTCGCCTGCGGCCCAAACTTCGCTCCGTCTGCCGTCCATTACTATCACTCGGCCTTCTAGTGAGCTAGAGCTTGACCGCAACTTCCTTGCCGCTCGAGGGCTCAACTCTGGACGAAATGACTTGCCTGCCCCATCTACCGTGAGTTAAGATAATATCTGCCTGGTGGGCATAACAACTAGTGCGAAAGCTAACATGATTTACAGTGGCCTTTGTCACATGCTGCAAAGAGCAAACTTCCCTTGGATCCTGCAATGGATAAACCCATCTCTCAGCAGGAGGATCAAGCCTCTCCAACTTCTCCTCCAATCTCAGCCCCAAAGACCCCTGGCGGAGAGAAGAAGCGAAGCTTTTCACTCATCCAGAGAGGCATGGCACGTCTCCCAGGAACTTGTAAGTTCACGTCGGATCTTGATCACTTGACGAGTATTTCTGACTTAATAGTGAAACCGAGCTCACCTCGATCTCTTGCTTTGATGGCAAGGTTTGGCCTTGGACAGTCGAGCGAGAATGTTGGTGAGAGCTTCAACAAGGGTGACCAGAAAGAGGTATGTGCATTTTTACTCTTATACCCCTGAATTCATACTGACAAGTAGGTTCAGGATTGTGGCTTGCATTCTGTCGGGAAACCTGTCCTCTTGGTCCCTGGGCATGAAGGAGACTCGACCAAAATGCCAGCCAATGCTCCTGTCGAGCGAAAGGCTTATATTCAAGTTGACATCCACTTCTGTCCCATTGTTCACGAGGCCGAATACTTGCGGTTTTTTCAAGCCCATGGAGACCTCTGGCAGATCGTCGGATCCATGATTAGACCTTATGGGCTTACAGTCGACAACAAAGGTCTCTGGATTCGTATTCCTGAGATGGAGCGCGTGAACCGGAGCCGGGCCAAGGTATTTCTCACCTCGGAGCCTAACAGGATTCTGGAGTTTCTTGGCCTTGGGGTTGCCGAGTATTGGAGAGGCCCCTTTGGAAGCCCTGAGGAGATGTTTGAATACATCGCCAAAAGTCCCATGTTCTCGGTCTCTCCTCATATCGACCCGGAAGAAAAGGCTCATGCGTCCAAGTCCAACGACCGCCGCCGTATGAACCAACGCTTGGTTTATCGGCAGTGGGTTGAGGACTTCAAGCCTCGTTGTCGTAAGGAGGGCCGTCGACCCGAAGCCCTTGTGACCCGCGATTCGATCAGAGAGGCGGCGTTCAAAGCTTATCCAATCGGTCCGGAGTATCAACAGCGGCTGACCGACTTCCGTTATGAGGAACAGAAAAGCAAAATCAAGAGAGACTTCATTAAGGCTGAGTTTCCGATGCCTAAGGATCCCAAGGACCATGCAGGCCGCTTGAATCATGCGCTCCTCGTCAAGGCGTTTGTCACTATCATCCTTGACCGCGATTATATTAAGTATGGGGTTGCAGCCCCTGATGATCTCTGGACTGAGACCGGCCTGTACAACATGGAAAGAGTTCGAGCTTTCATTACCGATCGTAAGGACGCGGTTCTTGAGGCAGCCGTTGCACACCACAACGGCAAAAGACAGATGCAAGCTGCCTCGATGCAAAGAGCACCCCACGAAGCGAGATAGTATCACCCACCTCTCTGTACCATCCCCGAAAGGTAAGTTCACACGGCCCTGTCCTCTTAAGATCACTTCTGACTAAACGGATAGCTTGGACAATTGGGTTCCGCGACTCCCATACTATCAGTGCAGTACCGAACCTTCCGTCGAGTTCATTAAAGTCGAAGGACAGCCGCTCTCTTATTTCCAAGCCCAAGGTCGACGCTAAATCACCTCCCCGCGATGACTGATTCGTGAATTTCCGACTCAGCCTAGTTGCCTATCGCCTTCTTTCATTTCCTTGCAAATAGTTGTTGGCTTTTTCATTAGGCCTGTTGACATATATTTTGTTCCAGTTTTCCAGGTGAGAAAGTCCTTTTCCTTCTCTATTATTACCTTATGCTAAATATTCAGTTACAGCTTGATACACCTATGCCTTTTTAGGTGAACTATCTACCTTACGAACCTTACGCGGCCGTTAAAATCTTACCCCGGTCTTTGCGACACTCGAACACCGTGGAGGCTATACGTTCCAGGTCCCGTCTCGCGGATTTCTCAATATAGCGAGCGTACTCTCTCGGTCTGCGCAACAATTGAAAGCTATTAAAGCTATACTTTTTGGGTCCTATCTCGCGAATCTCACGCCGCATACAATCGCGATCTTCTGCAATCAAGACATCGATTCTACTTGATTTTTCACGGCTATATATACGAGATCAAAGCCTACCAGAGCAGTTACAGGACATACTGCCACAGCTCCGCCAGGATTCAAATTTGCTTGCATAGGCGGAAAGGAGATATAACGGAAGACAGGATCATCTCCTTTGTTTGTGATACCCATTTACAATAGGAAACAATCAGAAAACCAGTGAACCCCATCTCAAGATTCATTCTGTGATCTGTGAATAAGACAATACAAAGGAGCCAGATCTCAATTCCTCAAAATACTTCCCTGTGTAAAGTTCGTTATGGGATTGACACAGGAGTCACCTAGTTCTATGGTAAGAAGTGTCTTGTAGCAATTCTTCACGCAGAAAATCGATGTAAGCAGTGTAGTTCTTGTGTATGACCTTATTTAATTTCAAAACTGGCAGATTCCCTCTGACTCTAAGAACCCCTGTAGTTTCTGATAATACTGGCACTTCCAAGCTACTGAAATCTCAGAGAAACTTTTCTTCCTTCTTGCCAAGCTCAAACCAGCTTGTCTCCTAAGCTTGCTCTCCTGTCGATTCTGTTCTACTGAATTCTAGGGCTGGTGCCCCTATTCTGATATCCGGGCCATTATCAAGTCCGGGCCCGGGGCATCTTGTATCAGTAAAATATTCTGAACCAGTGGCTTAGATACCTTTGGTTCGTCTATCCACTTTTTCCACCTTCTTCCTTCACATTGCCCCAGCACCACCACCTCCCTCCATCTTCACCTTCACTCAGTCAACGATTCCCTTGTCCTTCTTTTTTGCATGTCGTTCTTTGTCTGCCTACGATACTGCTTCTTCTTGTTCTTCTTTCTTTGGTTTGTTTGTTATCCTCAAATCCTTCATCGAGTTTCCTCAAGCCTTCCTCAAGTTCTCGTCGGCCGTGATCTGATTACGATCACCTCGGTCTCTGCCTACCTCCAACGCGAAGTCACTTCCTCGCCTGAGAAATCTTGACCTAGAGGCTCAAGACACTTCCTCATCGGTCGAGAAAGCTTCTCGTTGCCTCACCATAAGCTCGTCGTTTCTATTCCTGACAATCTTTCTGCTGCATCTTTTGTTGGGCGCCGCTGGTCAATTTGAATCTTGTACCGTCACGTCACTCGCAAGCAACGCCTTCACGATCTCTCCAACCAGTCAGAAGCAGTGCTTTTGTTTGAAATCAAAATTTCCTTCACTCAGATCATCGTCCGAAGGTACTTCAAGTCGAGTTTTGTGCGTCTATCGTCGTTCTGGGAAGGCTGCTGGATTTGGCGTCTCCAACTCCTTTTACTCCAGCCTTTCATAACGTCCAGTCCTTCTGGAATTCTGTTCTTTACCCTTTGTTCTTCTTTCTGCGTTCAAGTACATCCGAGAGACCATCGAAGCATGTATTTCCGAGTCTCTGATTCCATGATCTACTACCACTCCGTCCCTCTCCAGCTTGTCTTGAACAGGAGCAGCTGAGGCCTGTTGTTCCCAGAAATCATAATCTTTTCATGTCTCTCAGCTTTTGTGTGGCGACTGTGGCCTGGTTCATGTCTCAGGGACCTTGATTCAAGACTGCTGTACCAGATTCCTCCGATACTTTGGCCCTGGCGTCAATAAGCTGGTCTTGGGGTCACTCTGTACATCTTGGAAACCTCTTCATACTGCAACCCTCACAGACCGATAAGCTAACATTGTCTATTTGTTTTAGAAATTCCAAATCCCCTAGCTTCAGAGTTCGACTCAGCAAAGATGCCTCAAGGAACGCTTAGTAGCCGAGTTCAGTCCGTCTGGGATCGTATCACTCGCCGCCAAAACCGCCGGCGACCTCAACGGTTTGCCGACGTAGCAGCAGCTCAGAGACGATCTCAGAACAGAGCCAACAGCCGTCTGACTCTTGGTTCATCTCTTCCAAATCTTCAACACTATCCTAACATCGAACCCAGTCCTGACTGGCGTCCTGCTCATTCTCTATCCCCTTCTGTTCATTCTGAATCCGC
Source organism: Fusarium buharicum (assembly GCA_014822075.1). Lineage (NCBI taxonomy): Eukaryota > Fungi > Ascomycota > Sordariomycetes > Hypocreales > Nectriaceae > Fusarium > Fusarium buharicum. The sequence goes on along the minus strand of JAATHB010000174.1, from coordinate 32,208 downwards.
TCATGCTCATACTCCTCCTCTTCCACCTCGCACTCCCTCTACTTCAGCTCGTACTCCCTCTCCTCCGGCTTCTGTCGTGCTTCAGAGCAGATTCTCTGTATCTGACAGCCCAGAGACCATCATCAGAAATGGGGATAGGGATGAAGACGGAGATGGACGTGGAAGTAGAAGCGGAAATGCAAGTGGAAATGGAAACGGGTTAACTGTTGCTCTTGCTAGATCTTACCATGGATCTGACATCGACGATGAAGCCCCTGCCCAACCTTGGACGCTTCCTGGCACAGTAAGTAATGAACCTAACCCATTACTTGTACCAAACTTATTCTTTATGTTTTGGAATACTGTGGAGATACTGACTTATTCATAGGACACGTTTCCTACTGAACAAGCCCGCCAGTTGGACGCTAGATTCTTCTCGAGGTAAGCTTCACTAACATCTTCCCCACTTACATACCACATTGGTTCTGACTATTAAATAGCCCTCGACAGATGTACCGAGTCAGAGCCAATGGAAAAAACTTCATGATTCCGATCGACGTGTTTGTTGGACATCCAGGCTAGGAGTTCCTGCTGCAAGACAACATTCGCAACGTTCATGGAGATGTCTTTGCATTTTTGCTTGAGACCTTTGCCTCTCCCAGCGGCTTCATTGGCACTGAAAGCGGACTCAATCTCCGGCTTATTCTTGAAACTCTTTCTTTTGCTCTAGAACAAGGCATGAGCAATGAGATCAAGAAGCTGGATGATACTATCCATCGGTACATCGCCTTGCGAATGTTCCACCACAACCCTCACACCGACCCCTTTTCTCTTGGCCAGGCGTACTTCAAGTACCGCTCTGAGGAGATCTACCGGTCCTGGGTGGTAGTTTCCACGGACAAACGGCTCCAAAGCCACCTCAAGCTCAGCGACCTGACTGGGCTGTACGTCTACACCGTAGACCATATTTGGTGGTTCGCCTTGACTGCCCAGTTTGACGGGAGATTCATAAACGCCATCGAAGATCACTACAGACGGATTAGCCGTGATCCTGGAAGTCGTTTCGAAGGAGTTGCCCATGGATTCTTTTGCCGAACTGGTCTTGGAATGTATCCCTGGATGAAGAGTCCTAAAGGTTCGGCTTCAGACAAGAAGAAGGCCGCGGAGAAGAAGAGTGCTGAGGAGCAGAAGGCCACCGAGGTCGAAGAGGCTACCCAGTCGTTAGATGACAACGTCTCGGTGCTCTCTCTGGGCGCTGCCATCCTTCAGCTTCCCGTTCCCTTGGACGACTCGCCTACGCTCCCTGACCATCATCGCCGCCGCCGCATGCATAGGGAGGCAGCCATTCTTCCCCCGGCTGGCCGGTCGATTGAGATGATCGAGCCATCCGTCTAGTTGCCCCTTTTTCGTGCCTTGCCAGGCATCTTTCTAGAGCCGTCATGGCCCATCGCTGTACTCGAACCTTCACAGTATCGTTCTCTGCATCGCCAAGGACTTTCATTGTTGTAGGCGTGGCCTGTAAGTCCGTCCTGACAGTCGTGTCGGTCAGGTATTTCCATCCGATACATGTAGTTAGTTAGGAGAGCCAATGCGAAACCTTACATCAATCAATTACACAGTGACCGCAACATCTATTGTCCTCATCAGCATACCGGTATTACATGGACTCTGCAGGTTGGCATTCATGTTTGAAAAAAGCAAGACAATGCGGGCAAATTTGGATTAAGGTCTACACAGAAAAATAAACTGTGTACTTAGATAGGTCATTGGTTCATTAAAGTCGATCATGCACTATCCTATTTCTTCTATCGCATGCATACTTGGTGATTTCTTTATACTTTGATACTGGCAATTATTTATAGTATCATAAAGATTGCAAATCGCCTATTAGACTATCAGATGAAATTATTTACTAACTGGTATAATAGGCCATACCAATATTCGGCATGCCCATTATGACTTCGGAGCTGTTATATATGGAATTCAAGCTTTTGTCGGCAATCAGTCTTGAAAGGTAGCGTTTATATGGAGGGTTCAGATGGGGAGCAACTTGACAAGACAAAGGCAGCTAGCTGTCTGATGGACTCATGAGCTGTTTGCCTACAGTTAAAAAGGTAAGGAATTTGGTGAGCTACTGCTATTGTATACTTCAACACAATTGCTATATGTTCCTATCCAAGATATCGCTAGATTTTATCGCGTTTATCAGTCTTCCTCTCTTTTTCGTTTCCTTTAGAGGTATTAGGCAGGTGGGTGCTCATATCTGATTGTTTATCCAAGGGGTTCTTCATTGTTGTAGAAAAGCCCTGTCTTTGAGAGGCGCAATTATGCTTATCACGAGTGACGGAAAACGTGCCAGCGAGAGTCGTTTCGTGAACCATAAGGACATGGAAATTGCGAAGTTTATGCTTCGAAGGTGAAGTCTAGGGTATTGTACGGTTGTAAAGGTGTCGAGGATGATCGATATGTAAACCTATAGTTCGGTGTCAAGTCAGCGCTCCTAGCTTTGCTCCTGCAGCACTTCCACTAACTGAAACTCACCATGGTTCACGAGACCTACCTCTGATTCTGTATACATAACCCCTTTTCGGTGGGCTTACTCTTAGTCGTGTTGGTTCTGTGCTTTGAAAGCATTGGTTGTAGTGAATTATGCCGTGAGCTTGTCAAAGCCAACCATCGTAGATATGATAGTAGTCTTTCCAGGCACTCGGTCACTATCATGTTCAGATTCGGAGGATTTTAACTAACACCAAGGCCTTTAAAAAGGTGTTGAGTCTGCTTCAGCAGAGCCACAAGAATGCGGGTGCCGTCCAACCTCTCTCGTAGGCCTCGCCTAGGTCAAACCTCGATCAGCACTCTCCTCACCCTGCTTTGCGCGCATAAAATATGCGTCAACAGCTCGACCTCCCTGAAAGCTGCATCATGATCTATTTTTTGACTGTCTTCCAAGTGAAAGTAAACAGGCACAAAAAAGTGGACAAAACCAAGGGTGTCTGGCATTCTGCTTAGTTGTGTCGTCGGTTTGATGAACTCCTGGTCAACTCCTGGTCGCTACAGATAGACGCAAGGGTTGTGTTCGATATTCATCCCGCTTTCAGAGTTTTAAAACTGCCTCTGAGAATATGCTCTGTTGCATCGTCGTCTATCGTGACTCAGGGGTTGATGACTTGTGCGTTTTCATGATACCACAGGGGCGAGGCAGGTCAGCGAGTTAACTTCAAAACTTCCTAGGTGTGACTACTCACCGAAAAGTACCATCTGATGATACTCAGCTGTCTCCAAAGCGGATTGTTTGCCATGAAATTCGAGAGACCACTATGTAGCAAAAGTTGGTTATTTTATAAGCAAGGATAAAGCCGAAGGTGAGGGAGTTGATGAATCCAAAGCTAGCCTGCCGCAGACAGGTCATCAGGCGCTGAACGAGAGCGGAAAGTGTGTTCAACAAACCCAAGCCGTGCTAGGGGATGCATTCGGTTTGGAGCGATGTCTCTGATGATTTTGCCCTTTGTCACAGCCATTGTGAGGCCGTCATCTCGTGGAATGTCGGTTAATTGAGCTCGATCAGGAAGACTGATGTTACGAGGTGTCCGCTTCTGTTCAAGATCATTCCGGCCAACTTCTTCAAGCGAGTGGAGCACCTCTTTACTGGTAGAGTTGAGGACGTTGTTTAGACCGCCTTTTCGATCGAATCGTATAATCTATTGGTGTTTCAGATGAGAGGCCGTCTTTGTCGTTCTTTGTACGGCTATTTTTTGTATCTGTGAAGAGAAGGTGGTCAGTAGATCTCCAACCAATGTCGTTATTCGGTAATCGCACATACATGGATTTGATATGAAATTAATAGCTCGAAAAGGTTTGCTCGCGAAGTACATCACTAATCAAAGGTCGAGTAGATATTGTAGAATAGAGAAGTTTCGGAAAGCAGTGGATGGGGTATTATGCAACGACGTGTGATGTTGTCAAGTCTAGGTAAGATAGGGGAAGAAAATACTGGCCAGCAGGTAGAATATACAGGGCTAATGCCGCCAGCCGCCAGCATAGCCAGTAGCCAGGGGAGGCTTAGGCAACCAGGCTCTCTCGAGTTACACAGGATTGGGTATTAGTGAAAGGTGGCAGAATATGACTTGACTAGACTCTCTTCAGCATTAACAAAGGATACGGCGAGGCTTAGAGTCGATCACTTCTCATCTCTGTTAATCAGTGCTATTGATATGACAGACTTGTCTTCCAAGGCTCAATATCATGACTCACTGAATATTTGTGAGACTTCCTATTATTTCTATTGGCACGAATAGATTCCCTTTAACTATTATTACTAACTATTGTTACATATTTGCTCGCTATCTCACCTCTTTCGGTATAGAAACTTTAACTATTCTCGCACAAGAGAAGTCTCGCCGAGATATCAGTGGAATTATGACGGTCTTCACGTGGATAATCAATGTTATTTTCAGAGTGTGTTGCGCAAATAGATGTAGAGAAAGCCCTTCTTGACCGACAGGAAGTGAGACCTATATATACCATAGCTACAGCTCTCCAGTCACAACCTCAACCTACTACAGCAGGATTCAGCCTGTTTCGTCTTCCGTAGTATAGTGGTCAGTATGCAAGCTTGTCACGCTTGAGACCCGGGTTCAATTCCCGGCGGGAGAGATCCAGCCACCTGTGATACACAGGCAGTTCTTTTTGCATTCTATACATATTTCTATCTTTCCCAAGTAAAGAAGATCTTGTTGACTGCTCTTCTCTTTTTTTTTTTTTTCCTTTCGTGCGAATGTCTTGTCGCCAGTCAGTGTGATGACTATAAAATCCGTTGACGTTTAAGCTCGTAGCGGACTTATTATTGGTAAAATGGATAGTACCTATATAGATAGGGATCAAGTGTTAATCAGTGAATTCAAGGTCAACCTAGTTGCTTTATATAAAAAAAAAGTTTAATAAAAAAAATCCTTTTTAATGACCCTAGCCTTCTTATATTAGAACGATAGAACGCTTAACTATAAACATCACCGAGCAGGATGTGCATTTCCCAAAATTATTGCTCTTTCATTCTGAGTTACTCTATGTAATACTTCATTAATCTGTCCGTGACGCTATTCGTATAAATCCAAGTACTAATTCCAAAGCTCGTGGCCATCTAGTTGTGTGCCAGTGTTCTAATACAATCCATTTACCACAACTCTACTGCTGAGTGTACTTGCAGCTGGCAGGGTTCTTAACCTCAGCAGTGCGAGCACTGAAGCCAAGGCATCCCTTGTTGAAGCCAGGGTTGGGGTTACCAGTGTTGACCCAGATAGACCAAGGACCATCAGCCTTCTTAGTAGAAGGGCAAGCAACGAAGCTCTGTCCCTTGAAGTTGAGGTTGCCGTACTTGTCAATCTTCCAGCCCTTGGTCTCGGCGTTGCGAGGGAAAGCCTTGGCGTCAGTGTAGCCTGTGACGCCCTGACCCATGCCGGAGCGGTCGACCCAGACCTGTTGGTGGGGGGTGCTCTTGCGGTAGAGGAAGAGTTCGTCGCCGACGAGGTTGAAGACGGCCATGTTGTCGCCCTTTCTCTTGCCGCAGTCGGCGTTCTGCTTGGGAAGCTTGAGAGAGAGGAAGCCGTCAGCGGCCTGAAGGCCAGTGAAGTGAATGGGACTGGCGGAGCGGAGGGCGAGAGCCTCGAATTTGGTGGATTTTTGAGGAGCGGCTGAGACGAGGCCGGCGGCGACGAGGGGAGTGAAGAGGATAGCCTTGATTTGCATGGTGAAGGTGGTTGTGTCGGTGTTGTTTAAGGGTTGAAAGTGGTGAAAGTGGTGAGAGCTGTAAGACTGTTGTGCTTGAAGCTGAATGTTGAGAGTGAGTTGTAAATGATTTTTTGTCTGAATGAGCGTCGTGAGCCAAGTCTTATATAGTTACATGCTATATGCTGATCGTCTCCATCTCGTATCAACACGAGGTAGATCGTCGATAACTGTTCTAGTCCCAATACGCCAGTATGTACGGGTATCACGGGGGAGAGGCTGAGAATACGAGCCCAATAGCTCATGTAGCTACCCTCTCAGCCTCTGAATTAGCCTCTTGTTGCCTTTGAAAAAGAGACGGCTCCAAGCGGTCAAAGCCGAGACAACAAAGTCTAGACCCTCCGGCTACGTACAGCAACGTTCCATACCGACCGAGACAGCTAAAATTGGCCCAACGCTAACAACGCCAGCTCAATCTAGGGGCTATTAATAGCAAGACCCAGACTCTGCAGACCCTTTGCTAAAGGGTTCTTCAACAACGAGCGCTATGTTCCGAGGATCCTGAGCCTTTTTGCAGTTAGACGTATGATGAAATACCTTTAATGGGAGCTTCCGTTCGGAATATTCTTCTCAGCTGTCGACGTCATAGTCCAGGATCCTTTGAAGTTCCATATGTCTGAGCGTTTGCCACGTACCTATGGAAAGGCACGTTTGCCACGATCGCTAATCACAGTGGAATGCTGCACTGTTGATCAATTTTCGGACCCGATATGCGCTTGAATCATTTGTGAATTGCCATAACCGAAAATGACCCAAATATTAGGGGCCCATATCAATAACCCTCTACCATGTCGTACGTGGCGTCGAGGTCTTCCAATACGGAAGAACGGTCTCCTTGCCTCTTGTCTTGGCTTTTTTGTTGTCTACACGAACGGATGTAACCTCTTGTGGTTCAGCAGGAAATATTATGGGTACAGCCGTTTCACAAGCCGAATAATGGTTGCAGGCTTGGACTTGCAGTTCCAGAAACTCCAAAATTACTCCTAGACAGTATTTACCAATATCACTAATGGCAACACTATCCAGATGCCTTAGGAGGATTATTTTCTTTATTTTATATTATTAATTACTGAATAAGCATTATTGAGTTTCATCGGCTATCTGACTGTGCGCAAGATCTGCGAAAGGAATTATACGAGTCGAAATTACGGATCATATATTGCCGATCAACTCGTATTAAATCCCGAAAACTACATGACGTCTTCATTGCCCCCTTACCTGAAGTACCGTTCTTTCCAAAACTCTCGTGATCTCTTCACTGCCATACTCCGCGGAATAATGCCAGTGGGATTGGTCTTGGCTCGGGCTCTAGACAGACAAGGTGCTATCAGTGAATCTTGGCAATATTCCTTTCAGTGGTAGCCCAAAACGAATTCCCGTGACTTCAATCTACTGCTCTTCTCGCAAGATCTTAGGTTCAGAGAAAGGTCAAGCAAGTATCTAGGTTATTTCAATGCGATTGCGAAGGATTAATGGCGGTTTCCAGAAGCAATTGGGGGTGAACTAAGCTTAATGCTTTAAGCATAACGACTTATAATAGTCTCTCGGCTAAGTCTTACAAACAAGTTCACTCGACAAGATTTACGTGCTTTTATAGAAACCTATTTCATCAAGTGAAAAGTGGCCGAGTTCTTTCAAGCAAAAGTACCTTGTCTCTGCCAGAGCGCAGCAAGTAGACGGTTGCATTTCATCACATCTCTTTGATCGATGACCTTGAAGGTTTTTCAACACTTCTTACAGCTTGTTCTCTTTCAACATAGAATAGATAGACACAAACAGTTTCTGTTTAGTGGTAGTAGCCATGTTCATAGCCCAGGCTATCTAAGTGAGCCTATCCTAAATGGGTACGTAAGCAATTTGTTTTTCTTCTAACTCGTTCTGCTTACATTCTCCCTCAACAGTGACTATCCGCCATACTACAAGAGCTTATGATTGGACGTATAACTCAAACACTATTCAATCCACCCGCATCCAGAGTCGAGATCACAAGATGACAACATTCTCATCTATCCCCTCCTATATCCTCGGCGGCGCCTGCATCAGCCGCGGCGTAATGGCCCTCCTCTCATCGCGAAAAGAATACAGTCACATCGGTCTACCACTTGAATCTCACGACACCGCATCACCACTCATGTACTTCAAGGGTCTCCGTGAGGTCTCTTACGGCTTGACGTTGATGGCACTGCAGTGGCAGGGTAACGAGAGCGCTGTTACGACGTTTGCGGCAGTTTTGTCGGTGGTGAGGATTGGTGATGGGTTGGTTGTATGGTTGAAAGGAGGAGATGAGCTGAGACGGAGAGCGGCAGGTCATTGGATTACGGGTGTTGGGTTTGTGGGATGGTTTATATGGAGATGGAGTTACTGAGCAGTTAGATGTAAATGGCTAGGTATATTGAGGATAGGGGATCTCTATATAATTCAAATATTGTGCCTTGAAACAATCAGGTCTTGTCCATTCTTGACTTCGGGTCGTCGGCACTCCCGGTCTTATTTCAAAATGACCAAATAATGGCACTGCAGAGGAAGTAAAAAGACTTCTGGACTCAAATGGCTTGATCATAGGGTTAAATATAGTTCCCATCTTCTACTGCATCCTAACAAGCCAATTCATCTATAGAGGGTATTGTCATCTTGGTCTGACGGAAAGGTCAATGTTAACTTGAGTTTCGTTTCATCAATCTCCTTAGTTTCAACTAGGATATATATTTCTTCAAAATATGCTTATTCTACAAACTGCCCGCATGCTTATGCTACCTCGACTATTAATAAGTGCTTCCGCTTCCGTGATAGTAATTGGCGTTAGGACTTGAAACCACTACTATCGAGTAGACAAGAATTGTGAGAGAAGCGACAAGATATGATGTCTTGCATATAGACCGTCAACTCATAAGGGAATTGTGTCATCAGACCATTCAGAATTCTTTTAGTTGATTAATCTCGGCATTGATTTAGTCACAAGTGATCTGTCTTTCATCACCTGAAGATCCAAAGCACTACAAGGAAAAAGCAGTAATCCATATATATCCCATACGATCACTTGTGATAAAATCAACCTGGAAAGTCAGTTACTATGTATTGGCAAAACAAAGGCTCGAAGGTTGAGCTTAGTAATTAACAGCTGACGATAGCCTCACGACGCTATGAAACTATCCTCTCATATCGTTGATCTCTATCAGAGACTACTCTGACGCCTAGGATTAAGACGTTATGCTCAAAACTGACAAATTTCATTTTATGCAAGTCTAAACACGGCTATTCTGGTTTTCAACACCGCTTGACATCCCTAGCTAACAAGTATCCGGTCATGATTCCACCACTATAAGATTTTCTCCGCTCATTGGTATCACAAGACCCTACTACAATCTCAAGTCCAACCACCCATTTATTCGGTGCTCAGATTCCACAGTCCATCGCCCAGGTAATGCGCGTCTTCAATCACGGGCCCCTTGCCCTTGGCCTTGACTTCCTTGGTGCCCGCAACGAGCGTTCCCACCGCAGCAGCCTCCTCCTTGCCCTCGGCCATAACAACCACGGGCTCACCCTTGACAAGCTCTCTACTCCACCTTCCATCCTCCTCGAGTCTCTGATCCATCTCCTTGCCCTCCTGCAACCCATCAGGCGCGCCGTCAGCTGGCAACCTGCCACCTGGGGAAGTCAATCCAGGCGCCATGAGAGTAGCACCCGAGAGCACGAAGCGAATAGCGCCTCGATCTATGCGAATGCTGGGAAAGGCTTGTGGGAAGCGATGTACGAGGCGCAGATGGGGGATGAGCATCGAGGTCAGGTCCTGTTGGTAGAACAGGGGCGTCGAGTCGAGAACGTAGAGAGTGTTGCGGTCGGTCAGCTTCATGCTGGAGAGAGAGGCCTTTTTGGGTAGGATCTCGTCGATGTAGGGGTTAAGGAGCGGGTATGTTTCGAGAAGACCCTGGCGGAGGGAGCGCTGGACGGAAGATTTGAGTTTTTGCTTGGGTGAGGGTTGGATTCTGGTTTGGAGATTAGCTAGAAAACGAGAGGTTTGAGGGATGGGAGGAGGTACTCTTTCTTGAACATTGTGACGGTTTAACGACAGTGCCGGGTAAGATATTATATCGAGTAAAAACGATTGAAATGGTGAATAAATAGTATCGGGCTCAAAAAGACTCTGGTAAAGATAAAGCTCGTGTCGTGTTGGGTCGTGTCTTGGTGGGGGTGGGCTGTTTGTAGGGGGAAAAGTCAAGTCAAGAAGTGCCCCGCGGCATCGGACGTGGCGGGGTAAATCTCGAGATGCAATAAGAGAGGTAGAGAGCAGCTAAGGTACCTACCTACCTAGGTAAATCTGAACAATAGGTACCCTCAAGCAAAATAAATACAGCACGGCAATATCACGAGAGAAATTTATTAGACGGTGTTTATTCTGTTATTTCCTTGCGCCTCGGCTGTTCTGTTGCGGGCGAGTCTTTGCTCCCATCCATCGTCATTATCGTACAAATATCCATGCCCATGGCCAAAAAGGAGGGGTCACCAAATCAGCCCTTGGCCACATGTGAGACAGTTCCGTCATCCTTGAGGTGAACGTTGAGTCTGTTCTCGTTAAAGTCCTTTGTGACCATCATGCCAGGTTCGATGATGCGCGTCTCCTGGGGGAGGTCTCGCTTGGCAAACACCTGTTGAGGGTCTGTCAGTAAAGTGTCTTGACCTGGCAGAACAGATAGGTGAAGAATAACGTACAGTCTCGGTAGATGTCTCCTCGTCAGAGAGCTTCTTGCCGACGAGCTTGTTCTGCCACTCCTCGGCCTTGTCGCCGGACGTTGAGTTGAGACCTGGAACAACAAGAGGCATGATAGCGGTTGTGTTTTCTTTTGTAGGTAGTTTTGTAGAAGTCGGATCGTTTCGTTTGAGTGAGTATGCAAATTAAAGAAGCCAAGTTTACAGTTCTTGGTTGCCTGTTCTTATATACTTGTGGAAAGCTTGTGCAATCACTCCCCCAAAAGCAAGCCAAAAAGTTGATGACGTAGACTCACATGGCATAGCACGGCTATTCCCCAGATTCCCGTTTATTGGCTGCGCGCGCGGTTACTCAACGAACAAAGCATGACGTGCGTTTGTGAGAGAGAGGGAAGACAAGATTTCGGGCATTTTAGAAGCACATTTCAGAAACATTTAGATGTGTCTTGGCAATCATGTTAAGTTTCGATGGATTGCTTTGCTGTTGCTGTCAATCTCAGGTACGTGCTGCACTGACCACCAGAGCATTCTTAGCCCCTAAAAGTCCATCAGCACAAGGTACAGTAGCCAGGCTGAATCGGCACGTTCCGATGAGCGCGATCAATAGTGGACAAGACGATGGAACTCTGAGGCCATTTGGTAGTGTGTACTGTACTAATAGACTCTTTTAAGTCGAGATGGAGGCGTTTAATGGCGTCGGGATGCGCGACAGGGGGGCATCTCAGCTACAGACTACAGTGCATGTGAGCGTAAGCGTAGAGTAAGCTGCAATTGTTGACCGCTCAGAGGATAGTTTTCTTCTTTTCTCTTTATTGAGTTCTTTACTACTGCCTTATGTCAATACTACCTATGCCCCTATCTATATACATCCATTTTCTATAGTGTTACAACTAGGAAACAACCAGACAACAAGACATCCAAGACAATAGCAGAAATAAAACCAATTGAAATCATTCTCACTCTCCCCACATGCGTCGTCTCACCAGCAGCCCAGTCCCACTGCTGTCTATTGGTCGCTGCACCGCCATCCTTGCCAGCTGGGTTATCCGCCATTTCAGCCACTCACACTCTGAGCTTATGCGTTGGACAAGGGGAGTCCGGGAGTGAGGTTTCAGCATGTCAGCAACATCGTATTCAATTCAAGATAGCGAGAGATCCGGAGTAGGACTCATGGTTGACGGAATGAAAGAGTGCTACACTGATAGAGGTTCCGATGTCTAATAGTGATGTCTATAGACATGTCTCACCATGTCTCTCTCTTGCACTTTGTTTCTTTGTCTTGTACCAAGTCAGCTCGGTTTCTTTGATGAGTGGAGTTTCTACTCAGCAACCGTTTTCATCTAACTAGCTCCCACTGTGATCCTTCACCATCAGCATCAGCACCATGGATTCAGGAAAGATACCAAAGTTCCAACTCAACATCTACAGCTAACATATAACTTATCGTCTTCAGATCCTCAGCTAGCCAGGTTTACCCTCAAAGACAGCACAGCCCTAACACGTCTTAAAAGCAAATCCACCCAAAGACACTCAATCTCCCACAGTCTAATCCAATTCAGGCCTAGTCAGCTGTGGCTGATGGCATCCGTCTCCTCAATATCCCCTTTTTTTAGCAGCAAAAACAGTCCCTAACTCGTAGATCCCCATAATAACAGCAACAGTAAGCCCAGCCAGCCCCAAAGGCCGCCTCACCTCCCCTGGCTGTTCTGTTCCTGTTTCTGCCTCTGCCTCTCCTCTCTCCCATTCTTTTTTCTCCAAGGCTCAGCCCAAACTACGAACGGATAATCCCTTCGCTTTTTTCCTCTCCTCCTTGTTTCTTGTTTTTTTTTTTCCTCCCTTCCCTTTCATCCTCCATCAACAACAACAACAACAACAACAACAACAACAACATCCCCACCTCCTCTAATTGAGCGTGTCTTGGTTTGCTTTTAGCGCCAATCGTAATCGACAATAGGAGTTTTTGCTGGGCATTCTCTCCAAAACAAATCGATAAACCTACCCTTACCGAACCCGTTTACCGCCCAATATGCGCTTCTCTACCGCCGTCCTCTTCGCGGGCAACGCCCTCGCTGCCGTTCAGCACGACTGTCTCGCCAACCACAGCGAGGACCTCGCCGCCTTTGCTGACTGTGCCAACAAGGGCGCCCTCTCCTACTGCCTCTCCAACCTCAAGGAGACTGACGAGGCCGCTCTCACCAAATGCTACACCACCGCCGGCTGCTCCCCCGAGGCCGCCGCCCAGGAGGCTCACTACACCCTCGAGCGATGCTCTCACCTCGCCGAGCAGGGCGAGCTTAAGAAGCGATACAACGCCGCCGCCCTGCCCACCCTCGTCCCTCGCGCCGAGGCCGCTCCCGAGGCCGCTCCTACAGCCCCCATGACGGGCGAGCTCAAGAAGCGAGCCGCCGACACCATGAGGGGAACAGACTGCTTCTCCACCGGTAAGAAGTCGACCGAGCAGTGCGATCTCGAGACCGTCTCTGGCAAGACCCAGACGGCCACGTGCTTCCCCACAGAGGTCACCGTCTCCAAGTGTCTCGCAGACGTCCTCTGCACCCTCGACTCCAACAACGACGACATCTGCATGACGAAGAAGGAGATGGACACTGCCGGCATCATCATCGCCATTGTCTTTGCTGCCTCCGCCGCTCTTATGCTCGGCTACCTCACCTTCATGTGCTGCCGCGACCGCAAGGAGCAGAAGCGTCTCGTCGCAAAGTCCGAGGCCGTCGCTCTCGCCCGTGCCGCCACAAAGAAGCAGCGTGCCGCTCAGCGCCAGCCTCTCATGCGCAACGCCTCCGGCCAATCCGCCCCCGGCGCCGGCAACCCCTTCCAAGACCAGACCCGAATCTAGGCGGACCGGTCCGGTCGAGGAAGGGCCATGGGGACCAGACATCTGCAGAGCGTGTCCGAGGAGCCCCAGTACACAAACTGAGCTTCTCTCGAGACACGATGCCGAGCTGGTCTCACTCGCCCTGTCTCTTTATAATGCCTGTGTGATTGCCAGCGCGGGAACATTTTTCCAAGGCCAAGGCCGAGGGTGACGTCTTTTTTGATACCCTGATTTAGGCCTGGGGGAAAAACAAACCTCACATCCATGTCATGTTTGAGTATTTTGGAGCAATGGGAAAGGATAAAGTCTGCTACTTTTAGTGTGCGAATGTATCTATCTATCTACCTTATGAAACGGGGACGGTCAAAGCTAGACGTTGAATTAAAGTATTACGTGTGCTTCCATTTTGCTCCTTTCGGCCTCCTGCATGTTGCTTTTGTAGCTCTAAAAAGTTCCACGCATGTCAATAGCACACATTACAGATTGGGAGTAAAAACAAAACGTCACAACGGTTTGGGCCTTTTGTCCCGCCTGAGCCAAGCCACATGTGATAAATAACCCCGAAAACCATCGCGGTGAGACAACAAATTATCGAGATACAAACCTGACTTTAGGAAGAGATAACAAAAGTATCTGGGTCATTGACATAAATCTTGGCCCAGAATAAGCTCTACCCATTCTGATCAGACTGTTTTAATATCTCGATTGTTTACTGAACCACTTGCCAATTCTCGTTGCTCTCTTAAGAAACTGCTTGATATGCCACAGTATCAAGAATTACATGTCATACGTTCACATATCACGAAAGCGGATATACTGCAATGGCCCGCTCACAGGCTGTTGATGCTTATTACCCGATACTTGAACAAGATCCGTTCTTTCATTGTCATCAGCGATTATTCCACGCTGATCCGCCGGCTCGCTGATTCGCTTTCCCGATCCATCCCTTCAGGCTGTATGTAATAGACAGCACACCGCATCCATGATATCAGACGTATTCGTTTCAATTACCACGAGACCGTCAATACGTTTGACCCTGTATAGACTCAGCTTTGTCATGGCCGGCTTTCCATCCGTCTCCGAGAAAATCCTTCAGAGTTGGAGCCCTGCCCCATTAGGATGAGTTACTTGCTGTCTGTGATCTTTATACCGAGGTCTAGACGGTCGAGCTGGAATATGTTCAATGGTCCTCTTGTGTGATCCACGGACGAGCTGCTCCCTCTGTCACTGCCGAGTGCAGCTAGCGGGCTACTATCACGCACCAGATCTCTGAGAGATACAGAGTCACCGCTGGTCCGCTGACTCGCCCGGCTTCGAAGGAGATCTTCCTACATCCCCCCTCGCAATGACGCTTGGCTCATCAAAGGACTACCGATCTCACCCGGAGCGCCAACTGCTCGGTGCAGGCCACCAAAACCATCATTCACATCAGGCTCCCACCGAACGCTGTGTTTTCCAGGGCCTCCAGCATCGCGCCAGATGTCGAATGTGCCGCCTCCATTCGACGGACTGCCTTCAGTTTCGCAGAGATTCAATAAGTCGAGTTCTGAGATGCTGTGGTCGCCCGTCATCACATCAATTCTTGACTTGATAGTTGCGATATCGATGTAGCCTTCAGAGTCGCCCAAGCTGGCTAACTCTTTGCAAGCCTGGCAGAGCATCGAGCGGACGGCAACATGTCGAGGCTGTGCCGGGGCGCGAAGCGAGCTCATGGGAGCAACAGGAGATCCCAGGCCAAAGCCTGGCGGCGCGCTCGGTGGACCCCATCCAGGGGCGTTGAATCCGGGAGGGGGCAATGGATGCCCAACACCAGGATGTCCCCAAGGAGTGTGTGGTATCACAAACGCTGAGCCCGAAAAGGGACTTATTGGGAAATCATTCCGTGGTCCTGGAGGTTGGTTCCGCAAGCTGCCCGGGTTTACCTCAGCAGTCAGAGGCTCATCATCTTCCAGGAGAGCCCGACTACCCAGGTGCGTAGTTTCGTCCTCATTATCATCGGATGAACGGCCATGGCTGATGCTTCCGGGGCGTCCAATGGGCGCAGGTCGTCCTATAGGTTGTGACGGAGTCGGAGGGGTATCATCGAACTGCAATGAACTTTGACGACGATGCGTTGACGGAGGCATATCCGCGGGCATGGGAAAGCCGCCCATATCGTACGGATCGGCGGCAGGCTGTGAGAATCCTGGTGGCATATGTACTTGAGACATTGCACGACCAGGTGGCCCGTTAATACCGGGAGGGGGCATCACTACACCAGGTCTAAATCCTGAAAAGATGTGTTCGGGAGGCATACGGTTAGTAAAGCCTGGCGGAGGTGGATGGTGAGCCAATCCTGGAGGTGGTTGTATTCCAATTGGTATCTGGAAAGGAGCAGATTGCCCGGGCATCCTGGGCTGTCCATTCGTAGGCGACACTGAGTGAGAATGCTGCGACGGCGTTGCTGCCGTGCTTGAACTTCCTTGGCGCTGACCAATAGGACCAGGGCTCATATGAGCCGGTGTCATCGAGTGAGGCGAAGGGTTTTGGCTAGCAGTCGAAGCAGAGTGCGAGGCCGAGTTTGTCGGTACCGTATCCTGTTGCTGGGACGAAGTCCGGGGCCGTATTGGAGTCGGTGCCTTGGAGATCACAGGAGTCGCAACTGGTATCTTAGGAGATGCGTAGCTCGCGGGATTTGAAGGATGTTGCGGGAGGACGGTCGGTATGGACACGGGATGCTGTGAGCCGCGCTTCGGGATTTGGATAGGCTGTGATGTTTGGGTTGCTGCCTTTTGAGCAGCTACCTTCTCCTCTCTCAGCTTGTCCTTTGCCTCACGGGCTGCCTGAGCATCCTTCAGGGCCTTGGCAGCACGAGCTTCCTTGTCCCGCTTGTCGCGCTCCTGCTTGTCCTTTCGCTCTTGAGCTTCGCGCTCTTTCTGCTCTCGGGCCTCCTTGTCTTTTTGTCGTTGCTCTTCCTTGAGCTTCTTTTCCTTCTCCTTGGTTTCGCGGGCCTTGCGCTCTTGTTCAGCTTGTTTCTCGCGTTGCTCGTGGACTCGCCGTTGTCGCTCTGCCTCTTTTCGTAAGCGAGCCTCCTCCTCGGCCTTCTTCTGAGCTTCCTTTTGCTTGCGTTTCTCTTCGGCCCTGGCTTTCTGTTCAGCAACCCGTTTCCTCTCGGCTTCTAACCGTGCAGCGTCTTCAGCAGCCTTCTCGGCTTCCTTGCGCGCTCGCTCCTCGGCCAAAGCTTGCTTCTTCTGAGCAGCCTTGTCCTTCTTCTTTTGCGCGTTCTTGGCCTTCTTAGCTTTCTGCAGTTCTTGCTTTCGGTCTTCATCCTCCAATTCTTCCAGCAGCTTCTGTTGGCGTTCCTTTGCAACCTTCTCTTTGTAGGCTGAAAGTACTCTCTGCTCAAACATGCGCGCAGCGAATATTTGGAACATGCGGCGGCCTTCCTCCATTCGTTGCTCCTCAGTCATTTGGTCCTGGCAGCAACACTCAGTATGGGACTGGGATGGCATCACAGAGGGGTTTGAGTATACCTCTTCATCCTCATACTCCTCGTCTTGGCTATCGTCGTAGTCTTCTTCCTCGTCCTCTTCTTCTTCGTATTCGTCTTCTTCGGGAGGAGGGTGACTATGAGGATTGGAGTATGAGCCATTGGGGTGACCGTAGCCTCGTGAGAAGTGTTCGCGAGCGTCTTCCTCTCTTGCCATCCGACGTTCTGCAAGCTGTTCCATCATTTCGATGAATCGCTTGCCGTCGTTTTTAAGGAGGTCATCCGCCACGGTGAGAATGCCACCTAAGTCCATGTTACCATATCTGCGGAGGAGTAATTCAAGGAGCTGCGTACCCTTGACTTGAAGGCTATTGCCAAACGTCAAGAAATCGGCGACGTCTCGCTCGTGTGAGGTTTGGAAATCTTCGGGAGGTTCGTCGTCGCTATAATCGTCGTCCTCCACTTCGTCTTCACTATAGGCCTCCTCCAACTCGTCCTCGTCCTCGTCGTCACCCACGTGCTCCACTATCCGCCCACGGGATGGCGGTCGGTTGGCATAGCTCGATGATAGACCTCGGGGTGGTCTTAGGGAGAAATCGCGGCTTGATGGCAGCATCGGAGGGCCCTCGCCTTGGTTTGCGAATTGCTCCAGCTCCTGATAATAGGCGTCATAAAGCCCTTCCAACTCCTCCTCAATCGCAGTCCGCTTTCTTCCACACACAGTACAGCTGCAAGTGTGCTTCTGCTGTTCCTTCATCTTCTTCAGAACCGCATCCTTCTCGACCTTGACCAAAGACTTCCGCTCATCTTCGCCCAATCCAAGCCAAAACTCCTTAATGCGTTCGCGCTCTTCTTGGTTACTCGTACTCCATATCTTATCGCGAGACATGCCAGAGCCTCGCGACAAGTTAGTTTGCGGTTCGGGCTCGATGGTCTGCGGCATTGGTGATGCGGGGTCATTGCTCATCCCTTTCTTCTTCTTCTTGCGGTTCTTCTTGGATCCGGCGTCCGAAGGTAGATGGCCATTGGTGGTTGGTCCTGTCAATTCGCTCGCTAGGACGTACTCGTGGTCATCCTCGCTCTCGACCTCTTCATGGTCAGCGGGGCCACGGCCTACCGTGGAGCCCACACCAGTATCACCTCCTGAAGCATCGTCGTCCCCATCTGGGCCTTGCTGGACAGCGGCTGCCACAGCTTTGGCAGCCGCCTTCTGTCGACGCTTCTGCTTCTTGCGGTTGACGGCAGGAGGAGGGTCATTGTTGGTGCTAGAGGTGTCTAGTGGGGGGGCGCTGGCTTTGGCAGTTGTGGGGGTCGGAGGCAATGAGGACTCGGAGGGTGTGCCCTTGGGAACGGTAATGAATTTTGAACCATCCTTGTTCTTGTATTTGGCCGTACTTCGTGGCGATGTCGGCGTGTGGACAGCCGGTCTCTGATTGTTGGCCGGCATCGTAGATTACGGGGATAGGGCAGTCGAGGGCATGAAGATGCTGTGCACGACACGTGTCTGTCGACCGGAGTGGGGTGTGAGAGGAGGTAAAAACTATAAGACGCAAATGCGTGTCAGCTTGAAAGCGTAAAGAATTGCGCGTCGCGAGTCGGGGATTGTGGTCGTGAGGCGGCTGCGGGAACGAACGTTGCAAGTGGAGGATCTGGGGGCGGCTCAAAATGAGGCACTCACAGTCGGAGCAGCCAAGATCAGGGTTAGGTCAGCGATGACGCCTGCGGGGGAGGGACCTGACGAGGAAGTCGATAAGATGGATGTAATTTGTGAGCGCGATGCTCAGCAAGGCCTTTATGGATGTAGCAAGGCGATGATAAAAGGAGTGAAGATGTTGTAAAGCCTTTGTTTGGTGTTGCTCCTTCAAGGCTCAGCAGAGGATGGATCGAAGTCACTTTCTGGTGGAGTTGCATAGCATCTGTACTTTCTCATGCAGCCCAGCGACACTGTGATGTGGCAGGCACGAATATGATTGACGGATAGCGCCCCGCTATTCTCTAGGCCTGATGTGATCTGGCACGTGATGTAAAGATCTGGCGATTTGGTTCGTTTGTGCCTTAAGGTGGGGGTTGCAAACAGCCTCCAGGGACCTTGATGTCAACGTCACTTGGTGGTGATCCGTTGTCTGGGGGGCTACCCTGAACCTGGGGTTGAAGCAAACGTTGGACAATGACGGGTTCGGGATGGAGTATGATTGACTGAATCTTGAGGGGAATTGAGTTGTTGGGAATTCAATTGTTTGTTTGCAAGGAATGCTATTTCTGTTCTAGCACCCAACTCCATTCATTGCATACCCGTCACGTTGGTGGCTGTATGGTATGATGCACTCAAATTAAAAACCACCATTCGTCTATCATAGACATTTGAAATGAATACGGTAGCAAACTTGGACCCAAAACCAGCCTACAGATTTGTTTGTAAAGCTCTATTCTTTAATACAGTAGCAAATCCAATATTCACCTTCTCGGGATCAAGCATCTTTACCCCCACCCCTCCGCTGTGAATACAAACAGGTTCTTCAACTCAAGTCCAACAGATTGGGTGGGGAAGGCACCCATCTTTACGTTCACAAGCCTAATGATGGTCTTATTGTGCAATTTACCTACAAGGGTAGCCGTCCGACTGGATGGTGAAAAACGGGATGAGCTGAAATGGAACGTTCACTTCTGATGCTATGCAGGACAAATTTGACTGTCAGCTTCATCATCCACGGGCACCACAACAGCTGCCGACATCGTATAACGTTAAACATGACAAGTTCAAACTCACAAGGGATGAAAATGCAGACTCATTGACCAGGCTCCATCTCTAGTCCTGAAAGCTGAAGGCCACAGCTTCCAATCCAGCCCAAACTCATGGGTGTGACAAAATGCCAAAATGAGACGATGCCGTGCGGCCCATGTTGAACAAATAACGGAGGACAGCGTCGATGACAGAGGACAACAGCAACATGGCTCGGCTGTTTGACCAAACACGGGAAAAACAGTCTCAGTTGTTGGGAGATGAGCCGCACAAAGGCCGTTTGGAGTGCTACTCATATCAGATGTAGTTGACTACACCAGAGGAGAGGTGTGAACAAACAATGCAACTTTTTCCAACCGAGCGGAATGCGATATGCATGTAAGACGGGCTGTTAAGGCGCTGACAGTCCTACGCATGCATTCCAGGGACTGCCGCGTTGTAAGCATCGTAGCATAAACTGCAGACGTCGACCACAGCCTCGTAGGGCAGGGAAGGAGTTGATCCCCGTTGTCGCATCATCCACGAGGTATCGTCAGTGAGGACATGTAAGCGGGCAAGACATTGAAGCGGTACGAGGTATCAGGGCATCCTGATGCCGTCATCAAAGGATGCACGCAGGTGAGAACTGTTTGTGTGGAGGAGAACGGCCATGCGCGTTTGAACAGGCCAAGCGTCAACAAATGGAGACGCTCGGCTTTCCTTCAAAGACCGATGTTCCCATGATGCTTAACGGGAGGGAGCCCGAGATGGAGATGAATATGGACAAATGGCATGACACGGGATGATCCGTAGAGTTCCTTTCGTTAATAACGAAAGGATGAAGTTTCGAGACGCGAGCTGCTAGGCTAGGGTTCTATTTCTAGGGGACCTTTTCATCACTGGTTTAGCGTCCAGTGCTAAGGCGCTGTAGTTTGTCTTGGCCCCTGGGCCGGTTCCCGTCCTGTTTTTTTAGTCAGTGCCTTAGCAGCTAGCGTACCGGCGACTTCAGCACAGCCTCAAACGGGCGGCGGCCCAAGCACTGAATGTTTGTGCGGCGCCAGCATTAGACGAAGAAGAGAAAGAAACAATATTCAATACGGAATAATGGCAAGGGACATCCAAGTGGATCTATCGATATGCTTGTCTGGATCTCATGTTTGTCGTCATTGTCGCATTGAAGGGTACCTTGGGCCCTGGACTGTCATCCCTTTATGCAAAGGGGAAGGGATACCACTGCCGAAACAAAACAGAAGCCAATCCGAGGCTGCCTATTCGCTGCAGAAATGAGGATAGAATAACTTTCCCAGGTATCCGTATAGTAGGACCAGGTAGGTAGTGTTTGTTCCTGGCGGCGGGGAGTTTGACCAGCAGGTCGGTTTCCATGACGAAACTCCCAAGGTCTTCGGAGGGTTACCTAATTGGAACTTTGGTGCAAGCCAATCCTGGCGGATAAGGAGGCTGATCAGCAACTGCAATTTTGCATTTCCGATGCTATAGCTAACTGGACTGTTTGAGAAGCTGGTTGATCTTGCGTATCGAAATCTGCTGAATTCTTTCCATTGGACTGGTTTCTGAGAATCAAGTATCAGAATCAACTTGGCAGGCTTCGTTCATTAGCAGCTTGTTTCGGATATACCGTCTCTGTGGATGCTTCGCCACAGGGGGGCTTGTTACGTGCATAATGGCAGTTCTTCAACTTGGGCTGTGCTCATGCGATCTTGAATGAATTGTTGCTGATGGCTTCCAATTGGACTCGTCGAGTGACTTATCCCCCATTTACAAGCTCACATGTGCAGGAGACCACTGTAACCATCCATAGACGCAATTTGATGCATATTGACCCATGCTGCTTAACAACAAGGCTCCTCGTAACATAACAACACCAACGCATCAAAGTCCCATTAGCAGTCCACTCAGCTGCCACAGAGCCTACCTTACGATGAGAGCCTCCAGTGTTGTCGTCCTCCACTAATAAACCTCACTTCATCATCAGCTAAAAAAGGTCCCCCAGACCCCGTTGTCGTGAAGTCTCCTGCTCCACCTTCTCCCGTCCAGGCTAGGTACTAAGGTAACTTAATCAGGGGAGCCGAAGTATCCCAACCAGCCAAGACAGTCCATGATGCTCCACCATCACCGATGCCACCACCACCGTCGCTGCCGTAAATAGGGCTGTTCCAACAATAGAAAAGGTTGCCTCTCTACTGTATGTAATCTTGAATCTATAACTAAGGTGCTGAGAGATAGGTGGTATTTGTTTGGAGTACACTATTCATCACATGCTATCTTTGTTTCTTCAAATCCATAGTTAACTACTTGTTATTTCGCAGTGTCCAAATATCTTACCCACCTCAGTACGTCTCAGCCAAGCCAAACGCGGCTCAGCTCCTCGACCAAGTAACAAGGCCGACAAAAAAACACAGCACCACCTTACCTTACCTCACCTCACACTCAGTCCTGAACTGTTCTGTCCTGTCCTATCATCTCCTTCAATCACTACTCAGCCCAAAAGGTCCTACGTGCTCTGCTCTGATCTCACGCTCTTCAGCTCGTATTCCCATCGCATAAAGGCCATTCTCATTCTCCTCTCTTTTCCCTCCTCCAACCATCGCATCGCCCTCACGTTCCCTCTTCGTCCTCCGTCCCACCGCCATTAAAAACGCCCTGCCAACTTTGCACCCCCCGGTTGCTGAACCGTACCGTACCGTATTTACGTACCTTACTGCTTGGCCTAGGCTGCTCCTCGTCCACTCGCTCCACGTCCACGTCCGCGCTCACTCCGAACGTCCCTTGTTGCTCTGCTCACCCATCCAACGATCTCAGACCAAAAAGTCCGTGGGAGAAAAAAATAAGGGGTCCCGAATCTCGACGACATTTTTCTGTTTCGAACCGATTCTCCGATCATCCATCTTCGCTCTTCCATATCAATCACCAATTCCATACGCCTTAGCTCAGCCTAGCTTGATCTTGTTGTTATCGCTGCGACGACGCCCTCTTGATCGCTGTAGCTTGTTGTTTTCCCACACCAAGTCAATCGACGACGACGACGACAAGGAGCCGATCCATCACCCAGATCTGGGGCCCGTAGTAGACTCCAGATCTAATATTCTCTCCGATTTATCTCGAGACGCTCGTATCCTCGGGATTATATAATTGATCCAACATGAGTGCAAATCCCAACAATGTTATCCGCAGGTACGAGCTCTCGTCGCGCCCCCCCAGACTCCGCCTCCAAATATGTACCTCTTCCCGCTGCATCGCCAATTACGACATCTTGAAAACACCTGGCAATCAGTTCACTAATAACGTCATCTAGGAAGTTGGTCATTATCGGTGACGGTGCCTGCGGCAAGACCAGTTTGTTGAGCGTATTTACGCTAGGTTACTTTCCAACAGTGAGTCCTCCAATCTCCCACTTCGTCATCAGACTAGGCTAATCGACATACAGCATTACGTGAGATCCAACCAAAACCCTTTGCGACGACGAATATTAACCTTGGATATAGATCCCCACAGTATTCGAGAACTATGTGACGGATTGCAGAGTGGACGGCAAGTCAGTCCAGCTCGCTCTATGGGATACTGCCGGCCAGGAAGATTACGAACGATTACGGCCACTCGCCTACTCCAAAGCCCATGTTATCCTGATAGGTTTCTCCGTCGACACACCAGATTCTCTTGACAACGTTAAGCACAAGGTGCGGCTTCCCCGGCATGCGCGACAGCGCCTGGAAATGGAATTTACAACAAGCTGACATGTTGCTCCTACAGTGGATCGAAGAAGCCACCCGTTTGTGCACTGGCGTCCCCATTATCCTCGTCGGTTTGAAAAAGGATCTCCGAGAAGATCCCGTCGCGATCGAAGAAATGCGCAAGAAGTCGATGCGATTCGTCTCCGAACACGATGGCGAGTCTATCGCCCGAGAGATTGGCGCCAAGCGATATCTAGAATGCTCCAGTTTGAGCGGAGAGGGCGTCGACGATGTGTTTGAGGCTGCTACTCGTGCCGCTTTGCTGACCTTTGAGAAGGGCGAGGGCGGCGGTTGCTGTGTCGTGCTGTAAAAGACTTGCGCTTTCACGCCCCCAAACCAGCGTGCGAACTCAGCATTTGGGCCGGGAGGATGCCATCACACCTGGCACCCGGAAGATGCTCCCTGAAGGCCCGGCCCAGATATATCTTCAGATGGCCGATCTCGCTCGCGTTGGCCACGCTATCACATGTTGGATATCTGGAGATAATTGTAGGATTTTTTGGACATTATGGAAATCGGAATCAGGATATAGAGGACTTGCTGCTCGGCGCTTCAGGAGGAGGACTCCTTTTATTATGCTTTGACACGCACTCTCCAAAACTCACCCTACGGCGTTTCGGCTGATCCCATCATCAAATCTCCTCCCACAGCCGCTCCTCGCTACCGAATGCCGGCACTTTTATTATTGCGTTACTTTCAGGCGTTCCTATCCAACAGAGAAAAAGAAAGAAAAATATGAATATTCGCTTACTGGAGAGTCCCGTTCTCCAGAAGAAGATCCCAAAACAAGAGGCTATTCATAACCTTTCTCCGCGCGGCCCTCTTTACTTTTGATCCTGAAAACTCGTTCACTGCACCCTTTTGACATTTTGATTCCTATCTGATCTGGCAAGCGAAACTGCGGAAAACATCTTTTTTTATATATACATGGCATCCAAAGGGGAGACACAAAAACGAAGATGGGTGGGGGTGCATGGGCAGAAGAGGACAATTGCATGCATGGTTTGGTTCGAGCGGGACGAGAACAAGACACGCATCTTCACTCTCTGTATTAATAATTGGGATAGCGGTATAGAGTTTGATTGGGGCTATGTCGAGCGTAGGACAGAAGGGTGAAGCAAGGGTGAGAGACAGGGGGAGGAGATGTGCAGTGCTGTCGTTTGCGAAGCTGATAATTGAATGAGAGTGATGATCTTTAAGTTCTTGTTTAATGGCTTGCATAGAGTACTTGTTCTTTCACGGTGAAACTCGGTCAATCAAGGTGTCGTTCAAACATTGGCTTATTCCAACCCCTGGCATCTACAAGCTTCCTATCATACATACAGTACATTTTTAAACTCTCAAGCCACCATTTAAACTCGTACATTTAAGCATTTAGACATGTTACCTCTTCCAGTCGTGGTTCCACGCATTCTTGGCAGGGTATTCCGTCTGGAACCGCGCGTACTCGATGGGCACAGCCTCCAAACCCCAGACGCCCTTCTTTTCCATAGCCACCCTGTACAGGTATCCCTCACTCCGATCCCCAGGGCCGACCGTCTTTCGCAGCTCCTCGCAAGCGTTGTACATGCCACTGTTCATGCGTGATCGCTCCTGCTCAATTGCCGTGTGCTGCTCACGTCGGAACAGCTGCCACGCGCGGTGGATGGTCCAGTGACGGAGATATCGGAGACGGGCCATGCGCAGCGGAGGGGGCGCAGGGGAGAACATGTTTTGGCGGAGGGTGCGGATGCGGAAGAAGTTCTCGGACTTGGGTTGGACGTGCTTGCGGCGGGGAGGGACCTTGCCCGCTGTGGGCTTCTTGGCTGCGGGCTTTGGGGGTGTGCGGGCGAGCATGTTGGTCGTTGTCGAGAAGAGTCGTGTTGTAGGTGCTGCGGGAGCAGTCTGGCGGCTGAAAAGCCCGCGGAGGGAAGATATCGAGGCCATTGCAAAGTATGTGGTGTTGGTCAAAGCCAGTCTTTGAACGACCGGATGTTCTTGTAATAGGAATCGCTGCCCGATTTCTTGACTAGGTTTTTTCTCTCTTTGTCTTTTTCTCTTTTTTCTTTCTGTTGTCTATTTTCTGTTTTCGCTTTTTCCACGCTGACGAAATATCGTATTTAACACAAATTGTAAACAGTCAAATTGTGAAGCAGTCGAAGTAGAGGCTCTCAGTCAAATTCTCGTCTCGGGTTGGGCCACCAGTTCAAGATACCCAATTGCGCGGGGGGTTGTCGCTCGTCTGCTTCAATTCAGGGCCTGAGAGGCCTTCCAGATCAGTTCGGAGGGAATAGATAAAGTTTCGGGACCAGATAATATAGATGCGGGTTGAGAGGATCGCTGTCGAAGGGTGGTTGTTTGTAATAGGCGTGGATGTCCTGAGGAAATTGTTAGCTTCAATGTTCGCGTCGGGTCAATGTTTCTCCGCAGCCCAATCTTCAACAACACCTCAGCCGCAGGGCGATAAACGGAACCAACAACATCTTTTCTTTTCAAGCCAAAGAAATTATACTTGGCTTCCTTTTTACCGGTATACCAACATAGATAGGAAAGAAATTACCTCCGTCAAAGCCTCGACTTCATAGACAAACAGACCGGTTCTGTTCCCAGACTCGAGCATGTTCCAAGCAGCATGCCGAAGCTGAAATGTCCATCGCTTGCCAAGATATTCGAGTGACTCGCCCGTGGCACTGACCAAAAGGCGTTCCAGGTCGTGTGGAGGTTGGTCTTCCCCGGAGTTCATCTCCACTTTAAGGTGATTTAGGAGCCATGCAAGTTCCTGTACGTTGGACTGGAAGCGGAAGCTGACTTGAACGAGATTATTAGGCCAATCGCCGGACTTTTCCTCCTCAGCCCAATGTTTGTAAACGCTCTCGAACACTCTGGCTGTCGTTACGATGTTCATTGCTTTAAGTTCGGCGAATTCTGGGTAGCGGATTTGATGGCCCTTGCCGGCTCTAATCTCAAGCACGTTAATGAACATCTTCAACAGCCACGGAAATATCTCGTGGGTTCGATAAATGTGAAGCTTCGGATGCCGAGGGACCTGACCCTCAAACGAGAAATCGCTCTTGGTTACAATGCCTCGATGGTCGCTGTACTTGAAGATGAAGTCACCCGGAGGATGGCCAAGATAGTACCTCGATCCACGAATGATCTTGGCTTTTGCGACCAAGATGTTCACACTGGTTCCCAAAACGGGGTTTTCTAAAGTCACTGGCTTCAAGATCTCGAGGTTCACTCTTGAAAAGTCGTCCAGCCATCCTCCACGAGGCCTTTGCAATCTTACTGCCCATTCTTGTCGAAATCTCGCGACGCTTTCCAGGTTCTTCTTAAGAACGTCTTCCTGGTTTTTGCTGAGTCGAGATCGATTAGGTTCAACAGAGTTTATGAATACATTCCTCTGATGTTTTTTGTTGCTTTGAACACACTGAATCATGAAGATCTCGGCATTTCTGTATCGTACGTCCTCAGGTATCCATGTAGACCGCTGGATCTCACCGTACCCATGAAGGGCCACGAAGGCTTCAGTGGAATATTCGTCACCGAGGCTTTGACAAGGCAGGCATGGTCCGCGAGAAAGGCTGTTGGTAGACTGTTCAGGAGGATGTTGGTTGTTAGCTGTTCCACCGACTGGAGCAGCCTGGTCTTGATGACCAGAAGCCATGTCGATGTTATCAATAAACTTTGAAATTCTTGAAGCGATTCAGCGTTATCGATGTTGAAACGGCTCGTAAACGAATGGATGTTTGGACAAAGGGGGCTGCCCAAGAGTAAGGTGTCCAAGGGATATTTAGAAGAGAAGGGGAAATCAAAAGACTACAAAGAAGGAATGGAAGGCCCAGGCTCTTGAGGAACAATGGAAGGTGGGCTGAAACTTGTACAAACCTTTTAATACGAATACCCCTGAAGTTTAGGTAGACTTCAGGCCAGCGAGGTGAGCCTGCAAAGTTAGATAGTAGAACTGTCGGACAGATGATTCGCCACTACAAACTCACTCTTCGTGCGCTGTACGTCCAACATCGCAAAGGCAGAGATTAACTTTGAAGACTCCTATCAAAGTATACGAGCTTATTACTATTCGACCGAACTGCTGGCTATCTATGGGAGAAACGAGACTTGCTAAACAGTAAACACAGCCACGTGGAGCCATATAGTGGTAGTAACAGACGAAGAATAACCAAAAAAGAGAAGGAGGGTGTATTGCTAACTTTTCGAGCCAAAAGATAATTAACACAAGGTTCATTATATGGAACTTAGACAGGTGCAAAGGTGACCTTTTTGAATGCAATCCACCATGCAGGAGGCTACTATAGTTTGAGGGGTGATTCACTCCTACTTCATATCCACATCCTTTCTCAATCTACCTAAGACTGACACTGCTTTTTCCTTCATCCCATGGCCACCTCTTCTGTTCCCAACTGCTTCCCCAGCCCTTGTTTTCTTCCCCCCCTTCCTTCTATTTTATCGTAAACCTACTTCCGCTCTGTTTTCTTTCTCCTATCTAACTCAACCCAAACCCGACTTTGTTTGTCACTCCCTTCCTTCAGCCCATCCTCACAAACTAATTTGATTTTCTTTCAGCAGACAAGCATCCCTCCTCGGCGAAAAGCAAATAAGTCACTCAGACGGTCCAAGGAAAACAGCATGGACAGTCAGTACGCATCCGGCGCTGGGCTGTCGTCCGACTCTGAGCACAAGATGGCATCAGAGATCGTCGCTTCCGAGTCTCGACATCGAGACCAGGAAGACCTTGGCGTTGATAAGGGTTCGGAAAATGACGCCCAGTCCTCCCCTGAAGAAATGGAGGACATCCCTCTCAGCGAGGGAGAGTTTTCCGAGGAAGAGGACTGGGTGATTCCTAATGGACTAGAACTGGCGGCTGCTGAGGTAGCAACTCGTCCAAGGCAGCCAGTCAGGTCTGGTTTTTCTTTCGGCCAGTTCAACGTCCCTGGCTTCTGCTTCGACCAGTCAACCCGGCCTGAATTCCGCTTTGACGACGAGGATATGATGGTCGTTACCATCAGCAGAGGTGACGAGGAAGAGGAAGATGAAAACGAAGAGGAAGAGGATGGCCCTCCCCATCCCCTGGCCGGCTTTGAAGTCCCCTTCGGCCCTTTAACAGAGGCTGAGTACACCTGGGAGCAACTTCATCCTCGTACCGCTCAAGCCATCGCCTTCGTCCAGAGGTTCCCCGCCGTGCAGGCTCTTCAGGAGTCCGTGGCTGCCACTTCGAGCGTCGCTCAGACCAACATCGCTAGGTCTTACAACGACATCAGCGAACGGGTCTGTTATACAGCTCGTCGTACCTGCGAGGCCGTGGTGGTTACTGGTCAGGTCGGAGGATATCTTGCTGGAGAGGCCTTTATCGCTGGCCAGGGCATGGTGGACAGAGTTCATGCTGCTGGACAGGATTTGGCGGTTAGAGTTCAGGACACGTGGGCGGGCTGGACTAACCCGCTCAACTATGGCGTCTTTGGAAGGCTTGGGGAGTATGTTATTGAGGGGGCGCTGGCGCTGCCACCCGCGGATGCTGTCATCCGACCTCGAGGACGACGATGAATATGCCGGGGATAGGTTTGATTGCCCCTACTACCTTACGGACTGTTTGCATTGTTTTGTCCTTTTAGGGACTGTCATCTTGGCATTTACCTGCATAAAGCAACAGGCTCGAAAGACGCCTTTTTGTCATCATTTGGAGGATACATACCCATGTACTACTATAGGTTTGAGCATTTGAGCAAGGAGTTTGAGGATCGATTTGGACAAGCATGTCGCACGAAGCATATGGAAAGCGACAGGATATGACAAGGCAAAGGGGTCAGGCCAAAGGACAGCATAAACAAACAATGCTTTATTCTATACAAAAAATACCTTGATCGTGACGTCTCACCATCCCATATTAACTCCAAGACCAGTAGCGTGACATTTTATCCATCTTCAACCCATCCCTTAGTGCTCATGTGTTACATTGTTAAGATCTCTGAACTCGCCGCGCAGACTCTCAACACCCTCCTTCTTGACCTCCTCAACAAGCTTGGCAACCTCGGGAGCAATGACGTTCTCGTCAAACCCAAAGTATTTGTAGGCGTCCTTTCCGGGCAGAGACTTGCCAAACGTGGACATGGAGAAGCCAGCATCAGCGTATCGCTCCCAGCCGTTGACGGCGTAGGCCTCGATGACGACACGTGGTGCGTTGGAGCGATACTGGAGAATTTTGCGTTTGTAGTCGAGGGGTTGGGAGTTGAAGATGCGCTGGCAGGGGAAGGACACAACGCGGGCTTTGATGTTAAACTTTTCCTTGAGAACTTCGCGAGTCTTGACAGCAAAGACCATTTCGGCGCCGACTCCAATGAGGGTAACGTCGGCGTTTTCTTCCTCGATGAAGACGTAGGCACCCTTCTGGGCACCTTCGCGGCTGGAGTACTGGGGGTACTGCTCAAGGTTCTGACGGGAGAGGGAGATGATGGAGGGAGTGTCCTTGGCTTCGAGGGCGGTAATGAAGGCGCCGGCTGTCTCTTCGGTGTCGCAGGGACGGATGTAGAGGATGTTGGGCATGGAGCGATAGAGAGCAGGCAGGGCGATGGGCTGGTGGGTAGGACCGTCTTCGCCGGTACCGATCGAGTCGTGGGTGGCGATGTGGATGGCTTGAAGGTTTTGGAGAGCGCCCATACGAACACCGGGGGCGGCGTAGATATAGAACATGAAGAAGCTGGAGGTGACGGGGAGGATTGTGCCCTTGCCAAAAGCGGCGAGACCGTTGGAGATGGAGGCCATGGCATGTTCGCGGATACCCCAGTGAATGTATCGGCCAGCGTAGTTACCGTTGATGCCGCAGGTGGTCTTGAGGTCAGGCTGTATACTGCGTCAGTACGAGTCGCTTAGTGTCTTCATGATAGACTTACGTGTTGGAAGTCAACCTTGTCCTTCCAGATCATGTTAACAGAGGGCGACAGATCAGCTGTGCCAACCATAAAGTTCCTAATCTTCGCAGCTAAGGGATTGCAGATTATACCGGCAGACTTTCGCGAAGGCGTAGGAGTAGTTGGGAAAGTCTCCTTTGCAGGGATGATGCTTCGCCAGTCCTCAGTAAAACGACCCTCGACACGCTTGGTAAACTCCTCGTGGAGTTCAGGGTATTCCTTGCCATAGGCGCTGACAAGGTTCTTCCAGTTCTCGACAAGGCGGTCGCCGCGGGTCTTGCAGTCGCGGAAGAAGCCATAGACCTCATCAGACACGACGTAGTGCTTCTCGGGATCCATACCAAAGCGCTCCTTGACGGCCTTGACACCATCGGGGCTGAAGGCAGCGCCGTGGGCTTTGGCATCGCCGGCGACCTTGCTACCGATGCCGATGATGGTGTGGATGTTGATAAAGGTGGGCTTGTCTGTGCTGGCCTTTGCCTTGAGGAGAGCTTTGACAATGCCCTCGACGTCGAAGCAGCCATCTTCAATCTCGATCACGTCCCAACCGCAGGCGCGCATTTTGGCATTGACGTCCTCAGTGTTGCAGAGATCGACACTACCGTCGCAGGTGATCTGGTTGTTATCGTACATGACAACGAGGTTGTTGAGCTTCCAGTGGCCAGCTAGTTGAATAGCCTCGAGAGCGACACCCTCCTGCAGACAGGCGTCGCCAATCATGCAGAAAGTAGTGTTGTTGACAAGGTCGTAGTTAGGCTTGTTATAGGTAGCTGCGAGGTTCTTGCTGGCCATGGCGAGACCGACAGCGTTGGCGATGCCCTGGCCCAGAGGACCAGTTGTCACCTCGATACCCTCATGCTCGATCTCGGGATGGCCGGGCGCCAACGAGTCGTAGCTGGACGAGTGGTAGGACTTGAGATGCTCAAAGGTCATGGCCTTGTAGCCTGCGAGATGGAGGAACGTGTATTGGAAGAGACATGTGTGGCCGTTGGAAAGGACAAAGCGATCGCGGTTGAAGTAATCTGGATCGTTGGGAGAGTACTGCATAACATATTTCCAGAGGGCAAGGCCAATAGCAGCCATTCCCATGGCACCGCTGATAATCGGTCAGTATATTCCATCTCATGTCATTGAGTGGTGTAAGTCTTACCCAGGGTGACCACCCTTGAACTGCTCGCAAAGATCAGCAATTAAGCAACGAAATTGTCGCAGAACAAGATCAATTGTCTCGGCATCATCGTTCTGGATCAGCTTGACAACATTGGAAAGAGCAACAGGCTCCTCCTTGGCCTCTGGTGTGATTGCAATGGGCGCCATCTTGTATCGAAGTTTGCGATGCTCTTACAAAACAGAAACCTTGGGAAGATGAAGGAGAGCCTCGCTCGAGTTATAGGCAAGAAGCAGCATTTTAAAAAAAACATCTTTTGCGCGTGAGAAGACGATGATTTCCTCCATGACCCCCTCTGGCTTTCCCAACATGGTAGGGAAAAGCGCCGTGGGTTTGCCATCAGACGTGGGGTATTATTGGCATTGGCATTATTGGATGGGTGAAGATTGAGGGACTGTTGTTTTGTCACGAGGGTTCTATATCAGGCAGTTTGAGGCACCCGGGGTATGACTTTACCTCTTGAGGCTAGAGCCTGGAGATAGGCGCTTAGGCTTGCCATTGAGCTGAGTACTCTGTGGGGAAACGGTTACAGAAACCCGTGCGAAGATGAAGCTTATTGGGGTTAGTTTGTTGTTTGAGAGATGCATCTCTTGGGTGTAGTAGCGTTTGTGGCATAAACGCTTCTAATAATTTAATTTAAGCCCACTTTTTTAGGGGCTTAAGTCACGGGGGGTGTGAGTTAAATTGGCTTATATTTTGAAGGTCTAACTTAAATTAAATTACCTAACTTAAGGGATATTAGTCAGATAGCTGCAGAGAATAGCCCTACCTATTTTCTATACCTAGCTTTTTAAGTATTATATTGCTTTTATTATCTTAGGCTAAAGGCTATAATATTAATTTAATAATATTATTCTAGCCTAACTAAATAGCCTTTCTATATTAGCTAATTTGGTAGGTATAT